>JARNGD010000130.1:0-100823 GCA_031001845.1 Achaetomiella virescens
GGGCAGGAAGCTCATAGCTTCAGGAGCCGCCACGGCAAATGCCCTGCACAAGGTCCGCGTCATGCAGGCCTGGACGACCGGCCTGTTCTACCTCAAGGTCAGCGTGCGCGCCGCCACCTCCATCTTGGACGGCTCGCGCCTCACCAACGCCGCCAAGGCGGTCATGCGCCGTGGCTGGTTCGACCCTGACGTTGTGATGCTCACCCGCGCCTTTGTCCTCTCCCGGCCTTGCGATATGGCTCGCCGCCGTGACGGCGCCTCTGCTCCTCGCCAGGGTCACGGTGGCCTCCGGGCTCGCGGACGGCCTCATCCATCTGCTGGCCGACCAGACACCCGCCCTGCACGACGCATACATCGTGCTGATCTACCGGATGAGCTTCCCCTTCCTAGCGCTTGGCATCGTCGCGGTGGTCGGGCTGTGGAGCCTCGTAGGAGTCTTCCGCAGCTGGCAGATGCGGATCCGGGACGAGGCGTACCTGATCGGCGAGAGGCTCCACAACTTCGCGGGGTCGACAACTGCGTCCCGGGCGCGACGGGGCTGGAGCGCTGGTGGAGCGCGGCTTTGACGCGACGCTTGTCTTACACAGCGGTGATTACAGGTCAGGGACTCCTTGGCGACCCGCTGAACATCACATGATACCTTGACGGCGGTGCTTTTCGTCCGAAGGATCTCTGATGGCGTTAGGCGATGGCTGGAGACGGGCATACCATCGGAGGGACACTGCTAGTACTAGTGAATGCATATAGAATATAGTAATGACAGAAACAGTGAAGATCAATCTGTATTCGCCATTCTTAATTCTAGGTAACAAGAACAATAATCAGAGTTCCAGGACGCAGCCACGACAACGCGGTAGAACGGCATCACACCGTCTCGCGGTCGGCCGTGGTGCAAGAGCCGCTTACTCTACGTAACCGCGAGTCAGTTGTGGATTCGACGTCCCCGCGCTGCAGGTCGGCCGTACCATGTCCGGCGGCAGCTGCTTCTTTCCGTGACGACACCGCAGACACGTCTTGGCAGTGGTTTTATGCAGCGCCAGTTGTCCCTGCTCGTGATCTAGAACCCTCCGTATCCCCTGGAATGAGGGCTGGCTCTAGTAAGCATGCTGTTATGATCCGATCCGCAGTTCCCCAGCAAATTGCTGCTTGAGGCAACTCTGACTCGAGACCTCAAACAGTTCGCCGGCTTGGCAGAGCGCGAGCCCCAGAGCCGCAACAGTTAGACAGCGTCTGCCGTCGCCACTCCGCCCTCCGGTGAAACGGCTGGTGGGGAGAAGCCCGGGTGGTAAGATCAAAACTCTGTGTCGGGACTCGCTCGGGCGGGGCCCATCCGGCCAGCCTTTCGCACAAGCTTCACTTATTAGTTGCCGCTGTTCCTCCCCTTGGATCAAGACCTTTCTGAACCCCGGACCTAGCTGAGCTGCTACCTGCTTGCAAAGTTTGACGCCATTCTGTTGTCCCAACTGCTTATTCATTCTTTTCTACAGCCAGAGCTTGAATAGAATGTCGGCATCGCTGCGGGGCAGCTCTGTGTTCGACAGTCCCGAGTCCAATCCCTTCGAAGATCAGCACGCTTCAGCTTCTTCCACGGCCACCCCCCAAACGCCTCGGGCTCTCCCCGGTTCCCCCACCCCACGGAGAACGAGATCCCCTCCAGCCGAGCATCTCTCCGAAAGACCACCTCCGGGCGGTCATCAACCGGGTACGATGGCAGCCACCTCACCGACATCGAGAAGATCCTGCCCACCGACACGATCCCCCGGCTCTGCCTGGGCATCCCACAGGACGCGGAGCGCGGCAAGCACACCGAGGATAGTACGGAGGTGAACTCGATCAAGGATGGCGCGCAGGAACCGTCCCGGCCCAAGCTGGGGATCCGCGAGCGCCTGCAGCACTTCACCTGGGCGTGGTACACCTGACCATGTCTACCGGCGGCCTGTCGCTGCTCATCCGCGCGCAGCCGCACCAGTTCCGCGCGCCTCCGGCAGATCGGGCTGGCCGTGTACGTCATCAACATCGTGCTGTTCGTGCTAGTCACGGCGACGCTGGCCGCGCGGTTCGTCCTGTTCCCGGGAACATTCCGCAAGTCGGTCACTCATCCCAGGGAGGGGTTCTTCTTCCCGACGTTCTTCCTGTCGATCGCGACACTCATCACTTCGACGCAGCGGTACTGGGTGCCCGCGGACGCGGAGCTGGCGCGAACGACGGCCAAGGGGCTGCTGTGGGCCATCCAGATCGCCTTCTGGATCTACGTCTCCTTGACAACCAGCGTCGCCGTCGGGCAGTACTCGTACATCTTTTCCGCGCACAGCTTCGGGCTGCAGACCATGATGCCCACGTGGATCTTGCCCATCTTTCCCATCATGCTATCGGGCACCATCGCGTCGGTCATCTGCGAGACGCAGCCCGCAGCCGCGGGGGTCCGCATCGTCGTGGCCGGGCTGACCTGCCAAGGGCTAGGTATCGCCGTCGCCTTCATGATGTACGCGCACATGGTGGGCCGGCTGATGCAGTCGGGCCTGCCCAACCGCGAACACCGCACCGGGCTGTTCATGTGTGTTGGACCGCCCGCCTTCACGGCGCTGGCGTTCATCGGCATGGCGCGCGGCCTACCCGAGGACTTTGACCACGACATGGATGGGCTGATCGACGCGGCCTTCATCGAAACGATGGGTCTGGTCGGGGCCGGCTTCCTGTGGGCGCTGAGCTTCTGGTGGTTTGGCATCGCCCTGCTCGCCGTCGCCCAGAGCCCGCCCAGGTACTTCCACCTGGGCTGGTGGGCGGCGTGTTCCCCAACACCGGGTTCACGCTGGCCACCATCTCGCTTGGGATGTCCTTCAAGAACCAGCCGATCCTGTGGTTCGCGACAGCCATGTCGGTCCTGCTCGTGCTCACGTACCTGTTCGTGCTGTTCCTGTCCACCACGTGCGCGCCGTCATTGTGCAGGACATCATGTATCCGGGGCGGGACGAGGATGTGGAGGATCATTAGGGAATGCGAGTACCCCGACCAAGTGCTGGAGAGGTGGTCTCGAGGAAGAGAATTGCTCTATATATCATCAAGGAATGAATCTACATCATGATCTACATCATCACATGGTATCTTGCCGTCAGTCGTAGCAACGTCCTAGAGCCCACTCCCTTGCCGCGAGGCGTGACTGGACCCTGAAAATAACTGAATCTTTGCCTCCAACGCCGACCACAAGGAAAAACAACGCTAGCTGGTCCGATCCGCCGTTTTGTGGCCCATAAACAAAGGAAGAAGTCTGACCATGCCTACTCTCTCCCGGAACGGCGGACGCTCTGGGGGTTGTGGAATACGTCCTCCGGATCCCACTTCGCCTTGATGTCCTGCAAGGCCGGCAGGTTCGCGCCCCAGTACTGCTGCTGCCCGTCCCGCAGTGAGACGTCAACGTAGCCGGGGTATGTCCCGTAGACCGTGGGCGAGGAAGCGGCCAGAAGCTGGCTGTGGAAGCCGGTGATAAAGTCCTTGGACGTCTGGGACAGGCGGCGATGGCGTACGACTGGTAGTACAGGATCTTGTCCCGGGGTGCAAAGGCCGTGGCGTTTGCAGGAACGTCGGCAATGGCGCCGCCAGCGGCGTCGAAGATGACGAACCAGAACAGCGACCCCTTGTTTGCTTGTCAACCCACTGAAACAGGTCCTTGACCTTGTCTGGCGCAAGGAGGTCCTCCCTCTTGAATGCAAGGCTCTTCGATTTGAATGGAATGGGAATGTTGGACAGATAGAGGGCTTCCTGCTCGGCGCTGTGAGCGAGCGAACCGAGCCAGTCTCGGACCACAACGCTGCGTCTGGAGCCCTTGGGGAGCCAGTTTTCGATTCCGGTAGCTTCGAACTCGGCCGCGGTGCCGTAGAAGGTACCCGTGATGATGGCGCCCAGGGGCATCATGATGAACATGGATCCGAAGCGGCGGTCGAGGGCGGGATTTGATATGAGGTCCTGCCAGGCCGAGTAAAAAGGGGCAATTTCTTCCTGGCGGCCAAAAGCGACGGTGTACTCGTACTGGATGATGTTGCCGGGCTCGGGGTGTGTTCTGACGACGAACTGTGTGATGACCCCGAATCCTGAGCCTGCCCCTTTGAGTGCCTGTGAAGGTCAATACTGGACGCTGAAGGAGGAAGAATCAAACATACCCAAAACAGGTCTGGATTCTGCTTTTCACTGGCCCGCTGGATCCTGCCATCGGCTGTCACCACTTCAACCTCGACGACGTGGTCCAGAGCTGTCCCCCACATGCGCGACATGGGGCCGATTCCTCCCTGTGCAAGTTAGACTAAGTTAAGAAGAAAAAAGAAGAAAAGAAAAAGAACACAAGATCATACAATGGTGGCATGGCCGCCAATGCCCACCCCGGGACAAACACCGTGGGCAATAGCCCTCCCGCCTGCGTCGTGCAGCTTCTTCGAAACCTCGCCTAGCCGGGTGCCGGCGCCGACGGTGGCCTGCCAGTTGGTGTAGTCCATACTGAAGTGCTGGAAGTTGACCATGTCGATGACCACGGCGCCGTCAACACCACCAAGCCCAAAGTTGCTGGGACAGTCAGCCCTGGTCTCGGGAGAGATTGGTGACTACCAACCCGTATGAATGCCCGCCAGACTTTGCCTGAACCGGCACATTGTTCGCGGCAGCACATCTGATTATCCCCGCGACGTCCGCGGCGGTCTGCGGGCGCACAACTGCAGCCGGCGTGACTTTGATGTCGAGATTGTACGGCTGGACCCAGAGTGTCTGGTACAGCGGAGTGACCGGAAAGCCAGCAAAGCCCAGCCTGCCGTTGCCGACGGTCTGGATGCATTGCTGCAGGGCACTAACCGAGTTGCCCATGGTGGAGGTTGCCGCTTCCAGCAGGGAAGCACGACGCCGAGGTTGGTGAGGGCCACCGAGGGCTTTTCAGATGTTCTGAGGATGACATTCTGCATGGAAATAGCCCGGCAGCGAGAACAGCAAGAACAAGCAAGAAAATTCCCTCCCGTTAACGTAGTCCCATCTGGTCCTCCAGAGCTATCGCTGAAACGTGGTCGTCCCCATTGGCCCTTGGCCTGCAGAGTGGGCTTTTCGCATTTTCTGGGCCAATGCTCGCCGCGAACCGGCCAGGTTCCTGCCCGGCCTCGGTGTGGGTTCCAAGCTTTGCATGAGAAGAGACTGGAGGCTGGGGACGCGGTCGACAATGGTGCGGTTGATGTTGACCGCCTCAGCACCATGCCCGCTTCTTTTTTCCGCAGGCCACGCTAGCAGCAATCGCTGCAACCTCGTTGGCCACTCGACCCCATGGAAGCCACGCTAGAATGCCACGAAGCGACTCCAAGGAACGCCACCAATTGGGGTTTTCCACGCAAGCTAGGGGCCGCAGGGCGGTGACGTGCGCCTGCTTGCTGCATGAACATGGCGGTTTGCATCGCGAGCATCGGGACGGCAGCAAACAATGTGTCATCCTCCGGGCCACGTCCAGGGCCCTTCACCGTAGGTGGGTATCTTAGATCAGCAACTTGGGGACTGGCAGGCAAGTGTTGAAGAGGGCAGGGCAGTTTCGCAAGATCGATGTTCAAGACGCAAAGTCGGACCTGAGAGGTCGCACCGCATGCTGTACATGTCATGTGCCTTGGTCACTCCTCCGGGACAGTGCTCAGATCGCAGGAATTAACTCCAAAACAACACCTCGGAATCCATGTGGCGTTTTATGCCAGCACTACCTACGCCCTACGTATTCTCCACCCACAACACATTGTGCCTGATTAAAGTACATATGTGCACACGAAACAACGCCCCGTACCTTCAACGAGCGTTTTGAACCTTACCGTTGCCATTCAAGTGAAAACGTTGAAACCATTCCTCCAAAGAAGGCACGCGTTCATGGCCACGCGGTGCCTGGTTCACCGTCGGCTTGCCGTCCCAGCCGTGCATGTCGTGCTCCAGGCCTGGCGATCCCTCAGACCGCGGAGTACTCACGGAGGTCTGACGCAGAGCTGGGAGTCGACTCGCGACAGAGCCCGGTGGTGCTGTCCATGTCGGCCATGTCGTCGGCATAGATCAGGTCCCAGGTCCTTCTGGAACTGGCTGATGTCCATGTCCAGCGTGCCGTGCTCCTCCCTGGCCGCCTCGTACATGTCACGCATGTGGAGCACCTTCTCGGGAGACCGCGGCACCGCGTCAAACGGGAACTTGGTCGGCTTGGCGATGAGCAGCGGCGTGTAGTCGTTCCAGTGTACGGGCATCTCGGCTCCCGTTGCGGGATCTCTCTTCTTGCGGATGTCAAACGCCCACGCCATGCCGCCATGGTCAGGAAGAGGTCCTGCTCCACGATGGGCACGCCCTGGCACGTGCGCCGGCCAAAGCCGAACTGCGAGAAGCCGCTGAGATTGGGGTACTGCGTCAGCGGCTCGCGGTACGTCGGGTACCCAGGGTCGAGCCAGCGGCCCGGGTTGAAGGTTTCGGCGTCTGGGTACGTGGACTCATCGCGGGTGATGCCCCTGGGGGTTTAGTTAGGCTCACAGGGAAGGAGAGTGGGGGGGAAACACCTACCACTCGAGAGCATGGATCGTGGCTCCGGCTGGGATAAAGTACCCGTTGTAGATGTCGTCCTTCTCGACGGCGTGGGGATTCCTGGAGCATGTCAGCAAAGGGTTTGTTTGCATCGGCGCGGTGCCTACCTGTCGGCACAGGCGGCCGCCACCGAATCACCTCCTTGACCACCGCCCTCAACAGCGGCAGCCTCTCCCTGTCTTCCACTGCGGACACCGCCCTTGTAGCACGACATCGATCTCCTCCTGCAGCTTCGCCTGCCACTCGGGATAGTGGCACATCGCCAGCAGGTAGCTCTGGATTGGACTGCCGATCGTCAACGCCCCGGCAATTGCCATCAGCCCAACCACATGCATCGCCTCCTCCTGCTCTCCCACACCTCGTCCTCTCCCGCTCGTCCGTACTCTCCTTGCTCTCCAGGAACGTCCTGATGAAGCTGGGAACCACCCCGCCCAGAGCCATGCTCTGCCCGACAAAGTCTACGTTGGCATGGAACAGCCGGTCTTCCAGCTCGTGCCGCGCCCTCTCCTTCCTCTTCCAGGGGCTGAGGAACGCGGGGACGTGGCGCAGGAAGCTGACGATGTTCGGCAGAGCACCCGACGGGCTGATGGTCTCGAGCAGGCCAAAGGTGGTGTGTCGCAGAATCTGGGACGGCCGGGCCGTACCCCAGCACAGCCGCGAGACGGTGCGGCTGGTGAACTGCTCGATCCACTCGAGGTACCTGCCGGGGTCCTGGCCCATGAGGTGAAGGAAGCGGTCGCGCTCGCGGGTCGGGTATGAGTGCAGCGAGGCGAGAGAGCTGACGTGCATCAGGTGGTTGCAGAGCTTGCGTTGGCGTTTCCAGGTTTCTGTTGCATGTGCGTTAGCAGGTGCCGCCGCTCGTCAACAGGCTGGCATACCTGTGCGTCCAGCAGCGCGAGATAGTCGCCGCTGGTCCGGTTATCCGGGAGGTTGGGGATCATGGGCCGGTCCGAGTAGATGCTGGCCCGCTTGGCGAGCAGGTCGTGGGCCACCGCTTCGGAGGAGATCCACACGTGTACGGTTCCAAAGATTTCTATCGAGTAGATGGGCCCATACTTCTTGCTCCATTCGTAGAACTTAAGCCACGACGCATTGGACGGGACATCATGGACTCGGCCGATGTACGGCAGGCCTGGGTGATCAGCGGAAAGAACCAAGTGAGACCGGAGGGCACTCACTCCATGGTCCTGGCAGCGGACGCGCCCCCGCCGGGAGCCTCCGACCTTTGAGATACTGCCGCACTGCCAGGAGACAGAGGCCGACGATGGCGAGTAGCAGGGCGACGAACATGTTGCATGCCAGTCAATCCTGAAGGTGCCACTCAGGTAGAGACAATATCTGGCGAGGAGGATGAAAGGTGGAGGATAGACGGCCAGGAGCGATACAGCGTCACCTGGAGGGCGGGCAGTCGACAGAGCGGAGATGTGGCTTTCTTGTGGCTGTCGTCTCAGCTCTTCACGGAGGCGGAAGCCCGGAATAAGTAGTCTGCGGGCTGCCTCACAATGTGTCATCTGCAGTCTGAGGAGGGGCATCTCTGCGGGGCGGTGTTGTGGTTCTGGTGTGGTGAGGTCGCGAGGCACCCAACCCTACTTCCCAAACTGTCGATCGAGTCGTAAACACTGCGAGGTAAAGGACCCAAAATCCTGTCATCAATGACACCTGGAGGTTACAAAACTCGCCCGCCTCCACCTTTAATGGGCTTGCCTTCGGCCGATGGAGCGACAAAATGACGCAGCTGGCATATGCGCTGACCAACACCGAAACATGTCGTCAATTCTAAGTGAGAAACAGATCAAGTCGAAACTGGGGCACATGGAGAAATCAGAAACTGACCAGGATGGACAGTTATCGCTGAAGGCAATGTCCTGTGTCTTGATCGAAAATTCGAGAAAAACTTTGAAGATCAGCTCGTATGGCTACCCCATGGATCTTCAGCAGCTATACAATGTGGCACTACACAGGCTGATCCAGGACGACTGCATGCTCTGCTGCCACCTGCTTTCACCTGAGGGGAACCCGACAGGGCGGAACCTTCATGCGTGCTCCGTAACTCGGCAACCGAAGCGCACCGCTCACTGCTGTCGCGGGTCCGGGCTCAATATCCCACGGCCCGGTTGAGCTGCTGAAATGGAAGCTGGACGACTGGTCTATTGCGCTGTCTAGGTGCAGCAATCATTATCCGAGACGGTAAGCAACATTTAACCCGTTTCCGTTTACATCCTGCGAAGGTCAGCACCACTCGGCCAACAAGGACAAGAGACTTACCTCTCCACCGGGGACAGCCCCAGCAGCCTCATGCCATTGCCCAGCACGGTGTGTGCTGCGTTGTACAGCGCCATGCGCGCCTTCATGAGTTCGCGCTCGCTGCCGACGACCTGGAGCTGGTCGTAGCTGCTGCTGAGTGCGTGCGTCATCCTGAACAGGTAGGTCAGTACTGTCGTCGGCTCCAGCGTGCGCAGCGTATTCTGGACTGTGTCGGGCCACTGGGCGAGCAGGCGGACGATGTTGACGGCGTGGGGCTCGGTGAGCAGCGACAAGTCGGCGCTGGCGAGCTCCTCATCGCTGAGGTTCGCCTTGCGGCGGATCGACGACACGCGGGCGTGCGCGTACTGCAGGTACGGGCCCGTGTCGCCCTCGAACGACGTCATGGCGTCCATGTTGAAGGTGTAGTTGTTGATCCTGCCGAGGTTAGTGCGGGGTGATAGCCGGGCGCGCGACACTCACCTCTTGCCTGACATGTCCTGCACCATGACGCTGCTAATGCCGAGCGTGTCGGCCGTGGCCTCGGGGTTCTCCACCTGCTTGTACTTGTCCTCGTTCTTCCTCATCGTCTCGTGCATCTTGTCGGCGACGTCGCGCAAGATGTCGTCGAGGAACTTGACGGTGCCCTTGCGGGTGCTCATGCCCAGTACCAGGCCAAAGTTGATGTGCTGGCACTTGGCGGCGATGTCCTTGTGGCCGAGCAGCTCGATGATCTTGAACAGTTGCTTCAGGTGTAGATCCTGCGCCGACGCGACGACGTAGATCATGTGGTCGAACTTGTATTTTCGTGGCGCGTGAGCAGCTCGCTGATGTCGCGCGTCAGGTACAGCGCGGTGCCGTCGCGCTTCCTGACGATGGGCTTCTCGAGGCGCTTGCCCTCCTTTCCCGGGACGAGCTCCTGAAAGTCAACGATCATGGCGCCCTTGTCCTCCTTGCAGATGCCCTTCTCTCCATCTCCCTGCCGACCTTCTCCATGGCCTCCTCCGAGACCTGGCTCTCGCCGCTGTACTCGTCGAAGTGGATGTTGAGGCGGGCGTAAGTCTCCTTGTAGCGGACGATACTGAGGTCGCGGAAGCGCTTCCACATGGCGAGGGCCTCGGGGTCCCGGTCCGTCATCTTCTGAAGTACCTGGGGCTGCTCGTCGAGGCTGTTCGCCTCGAGCTCGGCCACGTCCTCGCGTCCTTCTTGCGCCTCGATCTGCTCCTTCTCGGCCGTCATCTCGCTGTTGATGCGCACGTCAGCTGGAACAGGTGGTTGATGGGGGTCCTTGTTAGCGCCTCTTCGTCGTCCCGTACTTCTCGAACGCCAGCGCCAGCAGGCCGTACTGCTTGCCCAGTCGCCGAGGTTAGTTTATCCGCATCACTCCCAGCCGGCGAGCTCGTACAGGTTGGCAAGGAAGCCGCGATGATGGTGCTGCGCAGGTGGCCTGCATGGAACGGCTTTGCGATGTTGGGTGAGCTGAACTCGACGATCATGCGTTTCCGGCCCTTGCTGGGGTCCTTGGGGTCTTGAGGCGTGGAATTTGTTGCTACCGTACTCGGCGCCCTTCTGCTGGATCATGGGGATGACGGTGCTGACGATTGGCACGGCATGGACGAAGAAGGCCATGAAATAGTTGAAGACGGTCGGCTTCTGGAAGAGCGGGTCGTTGTCGGGAAACTGCCAACACTGTCAGCCACGGCGCGTGCTGCCGAGCGCGAGCTCGCCCACCTTCTCGGTCCACTCCTTGGCCAGCTCGTCGGGCTTCCTGCCCTTGACGCGCAGAGCGGGTGCGGCCAGGATGAGGTCGCCCTTGTCGAGGCCCTGGGTCCATGACAGCGCGGGGTAGATGATCTTGGGGTCAACGCCGGTGATGTCGGCGAGCACGTTGGAGAGGTGGGCGCGGTAGAAGTCGAACGGGTTGACCTCGGGATGGCAGTTGGTGGTACTTGTCGGTGACGGCGCCGAGGCTCATGCCGTCGACCTGCTGCGCAAGGCGCTCGATCGGGTTCTGCGGGCTCATGGTCGCGAGCGTGCGGGTATGGAGGTGGAAGGAGGTGCGATGCGGACGGCCCGGCCGCGTGCGCGTGCAAAAATGGGAGTGGAGGGGTGGTCGACGTGGGGAAAGAATCGAGGACCTCGAGTCCTGGTCAACGGTCTGGCCGCGGAAAAGGCGGGTCGAAGAGAAGAGAACAAGTGAGGGTGGGCTGTCGGGCAGAGCGTCATGGGCTTGCCTCGACAGTTTATCACTCCAGCCGCAATCCGTTCGAACACCTGGATGATATCTGCTGAACAGTCATTGTTGACTCAAACCCAACCAAAAATTTGGGGAGGGGCCTGGCCAATCGTAGTGGGGAATCCAGACTCACCGCGGTGGAGGTGGGGCACTCACCGTTGACCATGGCTGCAGCGACGAGGAAGCAAAACAACAGCAGCTGCATCTATCACGACAATGAACATGACGAGGTCTCAGCCGAAACCCACTTGGACGAGCGATGACTCAGCTTCAGAAGGCTTGAAGTTGGCATTGACTAAAAACTATACTCCTCAACATGCAGATGGATGCCCTGCGCTCCTGTCCCCTTGTGCACCGCCCTCTCGTCCGACAGAGACGCCACACAGTTCCTGACCCTGGCAACCAGCGATGGCCCGCCGCAGACGAGCACGCTGGTCTCCCCGCAGTAGCCTCGACCGGACACTGATGAATGCCTCCAAGTCTGGCCGCACCGAGGAGTAAAAGACGGGTGAGTCGGTGCTCGCATGACTCGATCTCTTTCGGGCGTTCAACGCACAGATTCTCCACGTCCGGCGGTAATCCAGTGACCTTCTCGTCGATCTGCTTCCCAATGTTGCTCCCGGATGACGAGGACGATGCCCCCGCCAGAATCTTGCTCCCAGCTCGCCCCAGCTGCGTGCCCGATGCAGACGGCTCCTGCGTGACGGCGATATGCACACTCAGCTCGATACCGACGTCCCCTGGCATGCGATCAACTCGTGTAAACGAGAAACATAAAACTCGACCTCGTCTCCTTGCCTGGCAGTCAGGAGGAAGTCCGCCCTTTTCACACAGCTTGTTGCCTTCGACTGCAGCAGCCCCTCGAGAATCGGCAAGGTAAACGAGGCGCCGGTTGATGCAGAGATTAAGATGATCGTCTCGTAGATATCCCACCGCGGCGGCAAGCCATACGGCCCGGAGACAAAGACGGTCACGTGGTCCTTCTCCCCCTTCTTTGGCGGCAAAGTCGTGGAGACGTCGAGAGAAGCCCTTGTGCTTGCGCACAACGAGCTGGATACTGTTGCAAATGCAAGTCCCGGGCAGCTTATGGGCGCATGCAATCGTGTATGGATGCGCCTCAGTCAGCCGACCCGTGGGACCCAGAGGTAGAGGTGCTGGCCAGCGCTCCACCTGAAATGGACGTCCTTGATCGTCACCACCGTAATGGAGTCGCCGACCGCCTTCAGTTGTGCCTGGTGGCCGATCCGCTGCCCGCCCTTGCACTTTGACTTGTCTGGGAAAACGTGATGTTCTGCCAGAGGACCAGGGCGATTCTGCAGGCCCGATCGAAGCAGAGAGCAGCCACCGCAAACCAGACATTGTACCGGCGGTGCTCGGGACATGGACGTAGATCAGCCAGAGGAAGATGACTGCGCTGAGCAGGTGCTGCAACACGAAAACCTCGTAGGCCATCCGCCGGAACGGGGCCAGCCCGGAGAGCAACGTCCACAACAACACCGCCCACGCGCCAAACCCGTACTTGACCATGGGCATCATCTTGATCTCATACTCGACAAAGTCAGACCGCGCCCAGTCTGCGTAGAAAATGCCACCCGTGGACCGTCGCCGTGACCAGGACGGTGCGCCCAACCCAGCGGTGCAGCCAGTTTGAGCCTCTCGTGGCTCGTCCCCACGAGAAACCCGATGATGCTGCACTTGGACGCCAGCAAGTAGAGAAGTGGCACCTGCGTGACCGTGACCCAGGCGTTGCGGTAGCCGATACGCTCCCAGAAAAAGGCATCCTTGATCACAACGTCGGTGGCCATCATGTAAATGATGACAACCCAGTAGACCAGCAGGGCAACGACACGGCCAAGCGGTGGCGGCGTCAGCCATGTGAGACCTCGAAAAGGGATATAGAGCTGGGGGTAGCTCGCCTCGCGGACGACGGCTGTCAATGTCGCCCATATCTCCAGAATGGGGTCGCTGGGTTTTGCTGGAAACTCGATGGAGGTTGCAGCCTTTCGCCGCAGTCTGCGAATCGTCAGCCTCGACCCATTGGAGCGGGGAGTCAACTCACCGTATGTGCGATTTGTAGAGATTGACAGCTCGTACCGCCACCAGTGCTCCCACAAATCCAGCAACGATGTACCAGTATCGGCGAGCGAGGTCGGTGTTGACGGCCTGGAACTCGCTCGGCCCCATGTCCATGTGTGAATGGTCCATCTTGGCGGTTCTGTCTGCGGTGCCGCTGCAGAAAGCTCGTTGAGGTTCTTTCGTGCTCAGGAAGCTGGTGATGCGGGACAGGCGTGTTCAGGCCGGAGACCCGACGTCAACTGGCGGCCCGACGTGTTTGGTCCCACGTCATCCTCTGGGTCGTTCGTACGGGTGCTACAGCCGCAGGCCGTGCCGCCTGAGACGCTCCGACGTACAATGTCTCTCCGATATCAGAGAGTTATGAGGACGGATGCCGAGCGGGAGCCGGTTGGTGTCTTCGACCCTACGACGTTGCCTCGACAATCTTCCCAGGGAACCCGTAGAGAATCTCGCATCCCGCAAGGAGCATACACCGACTGGCGAGATTTGATATAAGCACATGTTTCAGGCTCAATGCCAGAGGGGGCGTCCTGTCGTCTTCCCATGCTTGTCCGCCGCATCAACCGGCGCAGCTACCCGCATCCGCGTGTGGCACTCGGCTCCCTAAAATGGAGCATTACCGAGCGCCAATTCTGCATTGTGCCGCCCGCGCCTGCTCCGTGAGCTGTTTTCGAGCATCTTGGTGGCGAGAGCAAGTTGTCACTGGTTGGAGGGGCTAGAGCTCGGGCACGGCGGCGACAACTTGCTCAAACCAGCTCATTTCCAGAGCGGATCCCGGATGTGGTTAGCGCGGGGTGGTGATGTGCAGCAAGGCCCATCAGGCCGCCAAGGCATGGTTAATGCCAGACCGTGGTCGCGGAGAGGAATCGTGAAGTCGAACCTTCGGTGCGCCGGGCTGCAGTTCACATCTTTTCATCAGCCGTCAAGTGGATTCGGCGTTCCTTTCAGGTATTGGTATTTGCGATGCTGATGGCATTCCCAGGATCAGGCCTGCGGGCTTGGCAGCAAAGCTTAGGTTGCTGCCCTGGCAGCGCCGGGTGGGGTCTGCGGGCCGCCGTCTGAAGGTGTCCCTCTGCAGCGGACTTTACTCTCCAGAAACCACCACCGCATTCCTGAAAGCTGGCCCCAGGCGGCAAGCAGATGTCTTTGCTGTCCATCATAGCATGGTCGGAGCTGACAATCTCCCGTCATGTCAACGTAAAGCTGGCTGAGAGCTGTTTCACAATTCAACGGGCGGCGAGCAAAGCTGGCACGACAAACAATGGATCCGAAACCGTCGGTAGTCTCCAGAGTTGCTACCGTGCCCATGGACCGCCCTCCCGCCGCTCCCTGTCTGCAAGGTACCTGACGGTGGCAAGCATGAAGGGTAAGAGCCACTGCTTTAAATGTCGTTACTCCCCGACTGCGGTCATCCGTTGACCTCCTCCACTTCCTCGCTGGACGTCCTTCCAACCCCGCTCCACTTTGTCAGACGCATCCCGAGATATTTGGGTTCTGCTGTACGCCTAGAAAGCAGTAAACATCTCTCTCGACAAGCCCAGCCGCGAGCTTCGCCGGATTTCATCATGGCGCCATTGCGATCTCTCATCGCAGCGACCCTGCTCTTCCTCTCCGCCGCCAATGCCCCACTTCGAGCTCACACACCCCCATCCCTCGAGGGCGACAAAATGAACGAGGGCCTCGAAGGCAACGCCCCGTGCGGGGGCGGCGTGGCTGATCTCACCCAGAACACGGCAAATGACTTCCACGTCGACGGCGACTCGGTGGCGTGATACTGGGCCATCCCCAGGCCAGCTGGCTAATCCGTGCCACCCTCGACTCGCGTGCTGCCGGCAACTGGACCCAGCTGTTCCCCATCTTCCAGCAGCGGCCGCGGCAACTTCTGCCAGCCTGCGTCACCGCGCCGAAGGAGTGGGTGGGCAAGAAGGGCTTCATTAGTGTTGCGTCCAAGGCTGTCGATGGGATTCTCTTCCAGGTAAGTTCCACACTTCGGCCGCTCTTTCCTGGCGCTGACGTCTTCAATGCGCGGCCGTCAACTTCGTGTCGGGCGCCAGTGCAGCACCAGACGCCTCGACGTGCAACAACGGAGCTCTGTGACCGCGAGCTTCCAGGATGATCCATCCCTCACCGCCCTCCTCGGCGCCGGGTACCACAACTTCCCCGAGCCCTGCGGCCTCCACATCCGGCAACGCGCCCCTTCACTTCTGCCCCAGGGTAGCGGGCTGTCCATGGGAAGTGCTGCTGTGACGGCACTTATGCTGGTCGTGGGCATGGCGCTGTTATGAATGAGTCGAGGTCGAACTCCTCATTGTCCGAAAACGGTATCTGGGTTGGAAAACCCCATCACGGCCCCCTTTATGCTCAAAGCGCGGTTGAGAGCCTGGTGCTCCGGAAATGCCTGCCAAAACCTGGAGTCGCCCGATGAGCAGCTGGGGCCGAGTGCTCCAACTAGCCCAGTATTCCCTGCGTTTGGTGTACGTAAATCTGTGACGACTTTGAGCCATTGACTTGCGATTTCCGCTTGTTATATTATTCTTTGATGCGTTGGCTGGACATTCTTTCTGAACTCTGGGGCTTGGACCAAGACCTCGAATCCTGTGATGCATGGCACTGCCCAACAAGGGATCTTGGCGTAAATGAGTGGTCCACGATGGGCTGAGTGCCTTGTGAGTCGCTGTCTTGGTAGAGTTTCAACCTGGCGAACTTTAAAGGACCGGTTCTCACTTCTTCATCTCCAAGCCACCGTTGACAGTTAGCTCAGCGTACCTCCACCATGGCGGGCTCGACCACCATCCTCCGCAGCTTCAAGGTCTCTGTCCCCGACCTCGACCCCTTCCTCGCTGCCAACGGGGTGAACAAGACATACAGCGCGCCTCCTTCTACCAAGAGCATCCGGGCAACGACAGTCTCAGCGTTGCTCTACGCCAAGATCTGGGCAGCCGGCGGCACTGCCGACCAGAACAAGTTCCGAGTAATGATGCCCTCGAGGGCAGGGCATAGCCTCTCCATGACCGCCTACGTCACGTACACCTGGGTCTACGCCCAGCTTAAACTACAGCTGGAGCAGAATATGCCGGTTGAGGTCCCCGAGGGATTCGAAGAGCTGCGGCGAAATGCTCCGTAATTTTTTTTTTTTTTTTTGAGGAAGTTCCGGAAGTCGAGTGATTTCCAGACGAGGGAAAGATGAGGCTCTACGTCGTCTACACGTACAAGATACGGGATTGTACATGCTACGGGATTGTACATGCTACGGGGATTGTACATGCTACGGGGATTGTACATGCCTGGATTAAGGTATGGCTGCGTTTGTTAGGAATTGTTGTACCCGTTCGTCGTGTTAACAACGGTCCTTTTACTCGTAGCCACCCAGTACTGCGACCGGTGCGATGCAGTCTTTGACGATCTGTCTCTGGTAGCGCCTTCGCCTAGAGACAGGCCCACCGGCAGGAAGTGCATGGGTCCAAGGCAGGCACTGATCCTCTGCCCAACGCATAGAGCTGTCTGCCATTGTCTCAGGTTTCCTGTGATAGCAAATTTGACGTTATGACACTGGCATCTCGATGGCTCACGAATACCAGACTCTTGCAGCCTTTCTAGTACATAGAGTTGGTCAGATCACCAGTAGGTTGCCCTATGACAACCTGAGGGTTAAAAGGTCATCCACAGCAGCCTCTCATACAACTAGGATGGCATAGGGCAGACATTATTATGTGAAATGAAAGCACCTTGATGTAACTACCCATCTTATATGTTTATGGATTAAACCTGACGCCATTTTTCTTCTTTCCTTTGTTATTCTTTCTCTCTCTTTTCTTTCTTGATTTTCTGGTTCGGTTCTGACCCCGGGCAGAAAAAGAGAAGTATTTAGGACGTCGCAGATTCAACGATTAGAGTCAAGGGCCTCCGTTCGCCGAACACATCCAGAGAAGGTTCTTTATCAACTCGACCAGACAATCTCAATTTCAACCATCGCACTGAGGTCCGCCTCACTGGGGTCACCGCCTGCCGCACCCTCCCTCAGCACTGTGGCAATGCATGGCTTGTTGGCGATGATGAAGGAAAAAATGTCCTCCGAAGAACCTGAGTTCAGTTGGGCGTCCTCAAGCAACAAAAAATCTGATTGGTGACTGGGGGCGCCAGTGACTCAGATCTGCAGCACGGCGGCCGCAACACTACGAATAACGTATGTACTCAAACTCAGCTGACCGAAGGATCAACAGATATTATCATGAACCGAAAGTCGGGCTTTTTTTTTTTTTTTTTCAAAGCGCTCTCGGTCTCAGACCTGAGAACCGTGATCAGTGTCGTTCCAACGGCAAGACCGGCTCCGGCGCATCTTTCCCTGGTTTTCCGTCCTTCATTTTTCCTGAGAGCCAGCTTTGCCCCTGGAAATCACATTCCAAGCGGCCAAGCTCATTTGACACAACCCGCATTCGACCCCTCCTGCTGAGAAAATACACCACGATGCCTCTTAGCAACCCATCTGACGCCCTCGAGGCTGAGAAGCCTAAGCAGCCATCCATGGCGATAAAGCACGGCGACCCGATGGATTCGCCCGATTTCGACACAACGATGCTGGCGGATACCAAAATGACGAGAAGCCCGTCCTGATAGAAAATTGGAAGCCCACGGTCGATGCCATCATTGCCACTACGTTTCATGCATTTCGTCTCAGCCCAAAAGGCAGCGCAGGATCCGAACCCGACCGCGCCAAGTTCCTCGAATACTGGCGGGAGGTCTTCGCAAAGCTGATGGCGGAAATCGCCGCAGACTCGACATCCCCCGAGCACCTCACGTCCCCTCCAACTAAAAGATTCATTGTCAAGTTCTACAACGAGCCGAGCGGGCTCTGCTGCCCCTGCGCCCTGCCCTCAGCCTGGCCGAGCATCACGCTGGAGAATGAGCACGGTGTGACTAAGCTTGACTTGGTCAAAGGGGTGGGGGACTTTTTGTATGGCAAGACGGCGCCGAAGATCTACTATGAAGTGGAGGAGGAGGACGGATACTTACCAGAAGCAGGATCTCTCACGATGGAGACGGCCCTGACGTACTACACGGACTGGCTGAGTGGTAGCATCGAAGGGGACACCTGGATCTCGTATTACCGCGATGTGCCGCAGTTATTCTTGTATTGCTGTGTGCCCAGCAAGTTCAGGGAGAAATTTGATGAGCATGTCAGGGAGAAGGAGGAGCAAAATCCAGAGCCAAAAACGAGGTCGACAAAGCTGTGAGAGTTAAAATCAAGTCATGTAAATTCTTCTATCATGTTCAAATTTTGGTTGAGAGCTGCGCTTCGTAACATGTATTCGTAACCAGAACGCCCCTCCTCTCAAACGCTGTTGAAATGAACATGCTGATCCAGGGTATCCTGATCTTCCCGCCCCTTCCCATCCGTCAAAAACAAGAACCACAACGCCGCCTAAAACTGGAATCAACCGAATTATGTAGTCATCCAACCATGTCGCATATTAGGACCCAACATGGTTGTACTTCCTCTTGTCTTCGTGCCACCTCTCGCCGAGATGCAGCCGCTCAATCCCCAACCTGAGAGCACCGTTCAGCGCTATTTTGAGACCGGAGATCCAGGGGCTGTGCAGACGTGGCTGCCGCGGTGGGCTTAGTCCTGGATATTCAACGTGGTGGTGGACGCGTTCCAGCCGCTCCATGTCCTCCAGCATCATGTGGTAGTACTCCTCGTCTTCCATCCGGGAGTGTTGATATCTGAGGCTTGTAAGGCAAATGTCAAGCAAAACGGTCAGGAACGCGTACAGAGGTGTTTGTGTCAAATTGATAAGGTTGCCACCAGGAAGTGACTGCAGTGTTCACAGAAAGGGGGTGATTCGAGCCTTCAAGTTGGATGTGTTCGAGAATGGCGATTAAGGATATCAGAGATAGCTCAGCTCGTGCCGCACCGCTTATTTCAATTCCAAATCTATTCCCGGCATCACAGGTCGTTGGCGTCCAAGAAGGGCTTAGGGTAGAGCCCAGGGCCCGAGTCAGGAGACCAGGGCCAAGAGCTCGCCACATCGTATGATGCATCACCACACTGTTGGCCACGTTGCGGGCTGCTCCTCGGATGGCTAGATCATTTTTCGTCCGAAGGGCATGTTTCTGTTGTCATCAATGCACTGCCAAGGGCTGCCAGAGCCGCTTTGAGCCAACCAGGCCCTTGAATCCGTGGTCATACAGCGAAATTGGGACGGCGAGCAGAACGGGATCGTCACTGAATCTGCCCACAGAGGGCGGGTATGAGTCTAAAATTACACATTAAATAAATAAATACAAGGTATATGCAACCTCCCCACTCCAGCGGTCAGAGCTAACATTCAGTGGCCCACAACATCCCCGGGACAACCCAAACATGTCTCGCTGAATTTAGTGCACCAGTTTGAGCACGGGGCCCAGGACAGCCGAGATGTTGGCAGTGACGTTAGTGATGACGCTCACGCAGGCGGTGATCTTGGCGACGACCTCGTGCAGCTCGACGTTGACATGGAGGTCGGCGACGACAGAGAGAGCAAAGTTGATGACGGGGTTGGCGATGGCCACGATGAGGCCGAGGCAGGCCTGCAGCTCGGCGCCAATAGCGGCCAGGATGTCTAAAGTGATCAGCGTTGGTTGAGATTATGGGAACTGGGATGACTTACCAGCCTTGAGGACAACCAGCCCTTCAGGCAGACATCGACATCGGCGAGCAGGGCCTGGACATCGGCAACCAGGCTGAGGACGACCTCAAGATCGGCGGCGGCGACAATGATAGTGGGATCGATGGTAAGGCCGACGAGATGGGGAACAGCATCCAGAAGAACCTTGAGGTGGACGTGCAGGTCGGCAACGACCTTGACAAGGGCCTTGACGTCGATATCGGCATTGGCGATGATGTCCGCTGGAAGACAGTTGTTAGTGGCTTCGCTTGATTCTTTCAGAGGCGTACTCACCGATCAGCTTCAGATCAGCCTTGACATCAGCCTGGACCGTAACCACCGTCTCAACGACTGCCTTCACGGCAACAGAGAGCTCGGTGCTGTCGACCGCACCGGACTGCTGAGGGATAGGAAGGCCGGTGGCCTGGGCAATGCCGGAGCTGCAGGGCGTCGGCACTGAAACGGAAGGCAGTGTCGCGGCCGCCTTGTCGCAGGGGCAGGGGACGGTGACAGACGGAGGGGTGCGGGCATCGAGGACCGGGACGGCGACGGCAGAGCCAACCGCGAAAGCGGCGAGAGCGGTGCTGAAGAACTTCATTGTGATAAAAGATTGAATGTGAGGGTTGAAAGAGTGTGTGAGTCTGAAAGAGCGACTGAGGTCCGGTGACTAGGTATTAGAGAGAAAACTCAAAGGCAACCGCTGAAGCTGATGTTGGTGATGAAGAAACAGGACGACGACCCCGAGGGACATGGCAGCATCTAAATACTTCTCGGGGGAGAGCTGGAGAGGCCGTCACGGTCCTCATACCACCCGTTTGGATGGTGATACGCGCTCCCATTCACCTCTCTGGGACATGCCCCATCTCTGCAACTGCGGCTTCGACATGCATTGCCCCGGAGATCTCACATGCAAGAAGGGCCGCTTGGTGATCTTCGCAGATCCCAATTGCCGACGCCAAGGACCCCAGATTGGAGTGATCGCCAGTCCCGATGACTAACGTTAGATCTACAACACGTGGTCACCGCATGCCACGATGCGTGCCCACGGCGTTTGAATGCTGCACTAAGAGCGAGACAAATTCCTGCAAATGAGTTCTAAGCACCTTACGTTTGTACATGTACGCATGCATGGTTCATTTCTCATCTTAGGATCGCAAACCAACGCTGGACTTCCCGAGTTGCCACTCACGCACAATGTCCGTATTTACAAGGCTTGCGCCGATCATTCTTCGCCGCCGCTAACTAAGCTCCAGCGGTGTGCCCACAACCCAGCAGTGCGGACGTGAGGATGAGGCAAATTCCGCTCCCTACCCCTTTTCCCAAGGGTTCTGATACTTCATCAGTGAGCGGCATGCTCATCTCTACTGTGAAACACGCTTCGTCCGACACTAATCGTTGAACCGGCGCGGTGGAACCTGGATGTGTTTGCTGCGATTACTATGTGATCCGCACAGACGCAGCCATAACGCAACGGTCAGGGGCGCACGGCAGCACATGCCCATGGCGGGGGCTGGACCGCAGTGTAGCACAAGAACCAAACGGTTCTAGATGGGATAGCGCGCTTTGCTGCGTTCGATAGCGCCGATTAATCTCCTCGGGATCTGCCGTTCTTGGCCCAAAGGGTCATCGCCCGGCCAGCGGTGAGCTGGTCGGCAGAAAAAACTGTCTGGGCTTCCAAATCAAGCTGGGATTAATCGTTGCGCATGCCCTGGGTATCTGACATCGCGTCCCTGTATCCGGACGCTCTGGCCCACTCCCTGGGTCATCCAACTCACTGCAGATCGCTCGAAATTGGAAAACCCGGCCACTCGGACGGTCGAGCGGACTGTCGATCCTTCGCAAGGTCGGCGGATGTCGGAGAGTGAGACCGTCTCCATTCAGTGCAGAACGATGAGGACCTCAATTCACGAACCATTCATCCCTGACGGCGCCAGGCATCGCAACGTAAAAAGTCGATTACTACGTAGTACGATATCACTCATCCTCGCTCAACATCCCGTCAAGCTCGCAGCTTTCCCCCCTATCTGGGCATCGTCCTCTTGCCCGGCGCAGGCATGTACTTGATCCTAAAGCTGACCGTCTCCGTGGCATCATACTCGCTGCCCAGCTTCGGATCCCCAAAGATCCTGAGCGCCTTCACGGCAAACTTGTACAGCCCCGGCGGCGCGTATGTGCCATCTTGGAGCCTGCCGTCCCAATTGTGCTTCAGTGTGCCCCGCGGGTTCCACTCGAGCGGGAAGCCCTCCGGCTGGCCGATGCTCTTGGTGCCAAAGACGGTGCCAGCGTTGCGCGCGGCGGTGGTGCAGTTGCTTACGGGAACAACGTCGACGCGAACCAGGCGCGAGCCCATCGACAGCTCCGTTACCAGCTTGGGCAACTCGGTGCTGTTGCGGTAGGCCGTGTCGTTGACGAAGCCTGGAGGGGGCAGGAGGAAGGTAGTCCCGGCCTGCACGGGGGCGTTCTTGTCGTCCGTGGAGCGGCTCAGGAGGGTCCCCTTGGCGTCGAGCACGACAGCCGAGTGCATGCTGCCGGCGACGCCGAGGTAGGGCAGCGAGAGGGCGGTGCCGTCGGTGCCGTTGATGGCGATGTAGCCGGAGTAGACGGGTAGGCGCTTGGTGTCGACGCCCTTCGGGGCGGTCGCGGTGACCTGGATGATCTTGCGGCCGCCGGCGGGGATGGTGAAGTCGTTGGGGGCGAAGGCCAGAGTGGCAAAGTCGGCGGTCAGCTCGCTCGGGAAGATCTTGGGCGTGATGTCGCTGTCGCTGTCGAAGGTGTAGGCCGTGGGCGGCGCCGACGTTGGTCAGCTTGTACGTGACCGCCGTCTTGCCAGTGTTGGAGATGCTGAAGTTTTGCACGGGGTTAAAGTTGTCGGTGTCGTTGAACGATAGGCTCGACACGCTGAGCAGGGAGGTGGCGTGGGCCGCATCCCAGGCCTGGATGAGTCCGCCACCCTGTTGCGGCACAGGGGCGAGGAGAGGAAGTGATTGGCCGGCGGTGCGGAACACATTTGGATGGGCGGTCGACGACAGGAGATTCTCGATGGTCTTGGGTCCTTGGTACCGCGGACGTTCATAATCAGGGCGTAGACGGCAGCCGCCATGGGGCAGGCCATCGAAGTCCCGGACAGCACGCCGTATGAGCCCAGGGCACGGGGGTAGGTCGACAGGATCATGCCGCCGGGGGTCGAGAACTGGGGCTTGACCTCGACCTCCCAGGTCGGGCCCCAGCTAGTAAAGTCGCTGAGGAACCCCGAGCTGGCGGTGTTGTTGAAATAGATGAGGAACTTAGGAGCCGTGGCGGGTCGGCCATGTGGACAACCACCTTCGAGCCGGCCTCGAGGCGTGGATCCAGGTCGCACCCGTCTCGGCGGTGACCATGGCGACGCCCTTGACACCGTTCACGGCAGCAGTGACAGAAGCGGCTCCGGCAGCGTTGTTGTAGAACATGACGTACTTGGCGCCCTTGGCCACGGCGTTGGTCACCTTCTGGACGAAAGTGCAGCCGCCGCGGCGGACCAGCACAATGTAGCCAGACAAATCAGGAGTCGAGTCGGGATAGGGATCGCAGCCATTGGCCGGGTCGGCAGTGTTGAAGTTGACCGCCCACAGAGGGAGGCTGACGTCCTTCCAGTCCGGGCTCGCCACCGGTGAACCCGAACGAGTCGCTCTTGTCGCCGATCGTGTACGAGGCGTTGCTGAGAAGCGCCGGGGTGATAAATTGTCGACAGACGCGATGGCCGTGACTTTCTTGCCGTTAGCGGCGGTAGACGCATAGAAGATGCCGGTGGCGCCGTCGTTGCCGGCCGACACCACGCAAGGGACGCCGTTCTCGACGATCCGCGACACGACGGCGGCCCACGGGTCCTCGGCCCAGCCCGAGGGGCCGCCGATGGACGCCGTAATGAGGTCGCTGCCGTCCTCGTAGGCCATGTTGTAGGCGGCGATCAGGATGTCGTTGCCGACGTCGCCGGTGCAGCCGAAGACGCGGTATGAGCCGAGGGTGACGTCCTTGGCGGCGCCGATGATGCCATACGGGTTGTTCGTCGTCTGCGCAGCAATGATGCCGGCGACGTGCGTGCCGTGGCCATTGCAGTTGTCGAGAGGGTCGGGTCGGGCTTGGGCGTGTTCGCGCCGTTGAATTCATCACCGACGAGGTCCGTGCCGTACGAGACCAGGCACCCAGGGCCAAAGCAGCCGCCCAGGGCCGGGTGGAGATAGTCGGTCTGCGTGATCAGAGACACGTCCGAGATCGCCGTGGCTGGAAGGCACTTACACCAGTATCAATGACCGCAATCTTAATGCCCTTGCCGGTGATGCCAGCATCCCTGAACTTGTTCACCTGGGTCATCAAGTGCGTCGAAAACGTGTCATTGCCCTCTTCCCGCTTGGCAATGGCGTCCTGGACGGCATCGCCCGTGGAATGGACGACGTGGCGGGGCACAGGGTGCGGCGGACGGGGAAGACCGCGCTTGACCTCTGGCATGTTGGCCACCTCGGCCGCCATCTTGTCGGCATTCTTGGTGTCCTTGAACTGAATGGAGGCACCCTTGAACAGCTTGAAGCGTAGGTCCTTTCGGAGCGAGGCCTTGCCGCCAAGGGTGTTGACAAAAGCGGTCGAGTCCTAGACGTGTTAGCACCAGCATCTCGACCTCCGAAGGGGATGGCTCACCTGATCATCCTCATACTCAACAATGTAGGCGCCCGGAACGGTGACAGCGCGTTGGGAGTGACAGCCCGCGCAACCGCGGTGACCGCCAGCAGGACGGCGGCCAGATCGACTCGCACCATGGTGCAGAGGGCCAAGGAGCGAACGTGCAAAAGAGAAAGCGAGCGACTGAAACCAGCTACAGCTGGCTAATGAAGGAACGGCACTCGATACCAACGGATCGTGTGCCCGAGAACACGCAGTTGAACGGGCGCCATGTTGGCAGTTATATGTCCTTGGGCATGTGCGTCCTCGCGGGCTATGCTCAAGGGGTGCTTTGCTTCCCCACGCCAGGGACGTCAAGGCAAGGTTGCGGCCGAATTTACCCAAATTCTTATCGGGCAAGAGGGAGAGATTGGCTGCAGCGTCTTGCTCGACAAGGCAGGTCGTCCATGTCGCAGCCGTGGAATGCGACGTCGAGGAGGAGACATCCCCAGAGAAACGCCGTTAATTTGTGCGCCGGTGGCCCACGGGACTTGTCTTGGAGCAGAAGGTGCATGGACGGAGGAAAAGTGCGGTACCACGGAAGATGATGTGCAGCCGGGGAACCGTTTCTGAGCACCGCCTGGACGAGGTACCCTGCGTCGAGGATGCGGATCGGCTGCTTAGCATCGTGTAAGCAGATTGAGCCCTCGAAGCCAAAGGAGGCCGCATATCGAGGCTTGATGCCGGTGTTGTCGTTGGATCGATCTTGGCCACGATGACTTCAGCCCTCCGGCCATAACTAACCCATGATCCTGGACGGTGGCGGTTGAGATGCCGGTTTCAGGCAAGTGGAATCGCACTCTTTGGGACCCATGCGGACCCCTGTCGTCATGCGCCGAGGTTTCCGGCCCCTCAATTTTCAAGTGAGCTTGACTGGCGATGGCGAGCATGAAGGAAGCGAGGCCATCGTGCGTCCAGAAGAAGAAGACAATCTCGCGCCTTCGCTGTCGGCTGCCGTTCGCGTGCCTTGCATGCAGCATGAGGTCTTGTGCGAGGGCGCTGTTCCTGCAGCGCCAGTGCGACCTTCCCGCCTGGGCTGGCTTGGCCGCCAACCCCTGTCATCCACGATCATCTCAGAGGCCGTGGCAGAGACGTGCTTGAGATCGCAGCTTCTGCTCTTGGCCGATGGTTCGATTCAACTCTGTCCACGAAGATCTTGAAAATCGCCGGTGCTTCAGGCAGGAGAAAGCGGCCTTGGAGTTCTGGGGCGTGCCGGTCACCCTTCTTCGCGACCTCAGGCCCATCACGGCCCGGCGCTGCAATTGGCCTGTAATCCGCTCGGCAGTAGGAGCTGGCTGGACAGTTGCAGATGTGCTGGTCCGAAAGTGTCGAGTCTTAAAAAGTCGCTGCGGATAGATTGCTGCATTATCACGCCTGCTTTGGGACTGGTATCCGTCCAACACCGTTGTTCGGTAGCATCGGAACAATCCAATGCATGTTGGTGCCCTCGGGAGGTCGACTTGTGTTACTCGGGCTCGTGGAAACCGTGGGGACACCGCGAGAGTTTGCTCCGTCGGTTTGTGCGCGACGAAGAGGACGAGATGTCGTGCTTCTTCATCGTGCCGTAGGTCCGAGCTCCACAGAGTATCGCGTAAGCCGCAGGCAAAACACTCAGAATGTAAACTGGCTGCCGAAGGAGCATCATCGACAACATCGATGGTTCAATCGTCCTGCCACCGTTCATTGGACATATGGTGACCGATGCTGGGAATCAGAGCCCGGAAGATTGGCAAGCGCCAAGACCCCTGGATCACAGTGGAGCTCCCCCGGAAATCGGCACTGGAGCCAATCAATCAGGGTGCGCGGCTTTTGCGCTCAGCTCGGCTTTGAGGCTTCGGGTTGGCGTTAGCAACACCAATGCCTCTCGCCCAGAGTCGACAATTCGAGCAATTGCTGTTTACAGACGGTGCGGCTTGACGGCGAAACTTTTGAAAATTTGTTTACTGACACTAGGACGACAGTCCCACTTTCCTGCAACCTCAACATGATCTGCCGAACCTGTCTCCGTGCGAGTGTCGTGCCTCGCTGCCGATACCCTTCCCACGCAGAGACTGCTGCTTCAAGCGGTCCAAAAACGATCGCTTTCGGCGACTGCCTCGGCGCGCCTCCAAATAACCCGCTCGACCTCCTTGATACGTCAACTACCTCGGGGCTCCTTCTCGACAACCCCAAAGTTCTTCTCGACCTCTTCTCCCAGTGCGGAACCGCAAGAGACGAGCGCTACATCTACCACGCTAGAGAAGCCGACATACCTCTCCGAGGGCGAATCGAAAGTATGGGACGTCTTGCAAGCCGAGTTCGCACCAACACAGCTCGTGGTTCAAGACATATCCGGCGGCTGCGGCTCCATGTATGGCATCGAGATTAGCTCTGAGAAGTTCCGCGGCTTGACCATGCTCAAGCAGCAACGGCTGGTCAACGCTGCGCTTGGGGACCTGATGAAGGAGTGGCATGGTGTGCAGTTGAAGACGAGGGCGCCGTAACGAGGTGGATAAGATTTATTTATACCCTTCGGCTTCTTCCAGCATGGTATCAGGAAGGGCGTCCGGTGTCTCGATACGAAATAGAGCTCCAGCAATGCGTAGTACCTGGCGGGAACAGGATGCGCTCGACACCACCAGCATGCTTCTGGCGCGCAATTCGAACATCTCACCTCCTCACTGGTCCGCTCCGTCCCGCTCCATCCTGCTCCGTGGACAGCATGTGTCAAGATCTGTACGACCTGACCAAACTGCGAGCCGTTTTCCATGTTAATACCCTGGACCTGGTTCTCCAAAACGCCCGGTACCTATGCAGCAACCCACAGACCCCGCCTGCTCCTGACCTGCGTCTCTGTCGAACAGGTAGAGGCTATGTGCTTATGGCAGTAGAGTCTGTGTGCAAACCCTAGGGACCCCGTGCATCGATGCGGGCTGTTTTGAAAGAGCTGTTCTCCCTTCCGGCCGAGAGGTGAACATTGCTGCTAGCGCCCGTTAGTTAGCCACGCGAGGAGCACATGACATGGCCTTAATGGCAGATTGAAGGGTGCTGGACTCTGCTGCCACTTTCCGTCACCAGGATCTTCAGCTCCTTGGCTCTGATCGAACGGCTTAGCAATCTTTCAAGAGCCATCTGCTGGCAATCGGTCCACTTCTGTTGTCGAATTGGTACCCGAGGCTGTTCCCTTGGCTTGATGACAAGAGCCCCGCTCGTACGGCACGTGGGGAAACGCTAGAGATGGTTGTAGGATGTAGAATCTAACGTCGAAAGCCGCATATTTGATTGGCGTGTGTGGGCGAACCGCGAATTCACATAACGGGGGGACTTCTGACCTGGCCAAAGCCAGATGACGGTGCTGATTTGCTCTCATCGCCACTCTCCTGCCAAACCCGGCCACTAAAAATCCCGGGGTGCAGCACGCCACAGCCGGATTGGGCAATCGGCAAAGTGCGTGGAAGTTTTGGCCGATGAGCGGGAGACTCCCATTTCGAACCAGGCTTGTCCGAGTGTCCGCGCAGGCCTTGACCCCGCAATGGGGCGAGAGGAGAGATATTTTACCTTCGGAGTGTCCTTGGTCCGCACCAGACGTCAGAATGATCACTGCCTCCATCCCAGGGCGGCTCCGAGCTTCAGAAAAGGATTGCCCCCTTTTCGTTTTGTAACAATCACATCCATCACGATGGCGCCAGACGGTAAGCATCGCCCAGCGGCAGCAGGTTGGTCCCACACCCCAACAACACCCGTCCTCCTCTGGCTCGCCATCTCCCTGCCCCTCGTCGCCTGGGACACGGGCTACATGCTGCTGCGCCCGCACACGATGCCCGGCGGGTCGCTCCACTGGCCACTCTGGGTGCCCTACGCGCTGTACGGTGAAGTCGATCATCTGTACGGCCGCAAGCACTGGGAACTTGGGACCGGGTTTGCCGCGGCTCAGAGCTTGATGAACGTGGTCGAGACACTGCTGTACTTGGGGTACGTGTGGATGTGGCATCGGTATGGGAAAGAGGTGGCGCCAGGCGCGAGGAGGGCCGTTGCGGGAAGGGAGGGGGCGATGGCAGTTTTGCTTGGGTTCAGCGCCGCAGTGATGACGGTGAGCAAGACGATGCTGTATTGTGAGTGGTCTGGACTTCTTTTCCGACATGGGATATGGGACTAACAGGGCAGGGCTCAATGAGTATTGTTCCGGATTCGACAACATCGGCCAGAACACGCCCTGGAGACTGTTCTGGCTATGGATTATCCCCAAGTAGGTGGACCTTCTTGCCAGACTAGACCAAGTTCTAACGTAGGCTCAGTGGCGCATGGATTGTGGCCCCCTCCATTTTCATGGTTTACGACATGGGCGATGAGATCATTGCTGGTTTGAGTAGGGCTTCTTCAAGTTCCTCTCAAAAAACTGAGTAACGGTTCTCAGAGAACGACGGGTGACAGTGGGTCCGATCGCACCTGTGCTGCAAGAACTCGGCTTCGAAATATAATAGTAATGCGCATACATGATAGGATAGTGGCACGCGAGGACTCCAGATTAGCTAAGTCATCGCAGGCCATTCCAATATCACAGAGTCTTCCAGTTTTCTGGAGACGTCCACAGCAATAAAGAAGATGCGAACGGAGCTTTCAAACAAACGTCAGACTGTCGAGCACTACTTCTGGGAGCTATACTCCGGGACATAACACAGACTGCAGTCTGGCAGTCTTGTGCCAGTTAGTGAGACTAGGTAGTAAACTGCCAAGAGAGCAAGGAAGACATGTAACTGCCCGTTTCCTCGCGGAACAGAGCGTTCTGTTTCCGTTGCTTAAACTGTGATGTAAGGGTGGGGTCCCAGGAGGTTGAATGATTGAACACCAAGGTAAGCTCAAGTCAAAGCGAAGAAGCATCGAAACTCAAATAAATTCAAAGAACAGGTTTAGTCTCTCAAACATTCGTTCAATTTCTTCTTTGTTTACGAACAAGATGGGGACAAGGGAACAAGGGTTAAATGCACCCAACAGTAGGGTTAGGGTTGATAAAGTCGCTGTCACGTCAAATGGCTCCAACGCGTCAAGCTGCCCATTTCCACGATCGCAACCTTCGGTAACTGAACCAGTGTACCCATGATGGCAGCCTTTACTCCATACACGTACATACAATGTCCTTGTTCAGAGTCCTCGCCGTCCGGCCGATCGCCAAACCCCAACTCTCCCGCGAGCGCTGAGGCTGATGAGGACGACCGCACCTTCGACCCAAGATCCCCGCGCTCCAACTTTAGCCTCTACCCACTCGAGTACCTGCTGTACTGCGAGGACTGCCACCAGATCCGCTGTCCGCGCTGCGTCACCGAAGAGATCGCCACTTACTACTGCCCGAGCTGTCTGTTCGAGGTGCCCAGCAGCAACCTCAAGAGCGAAGGGAACCGGTTAGTCCTGCCGTCTGTCGTTTATCTCTCCCGCTGACTGTTCGTTTGTATCCCAGATGCACCCGCAGCTGCTATCAATGTCCGGTGTGCATCGGCCCCCTTACCGTGACGACACTCGAGACGAAGCCCGACCCGAGCCTACTTGCCGCACCTGACGCAGCGCCGCACTCCGGCCCTACGGCCTGACCTGCTCCTACTGCCATTGGACCTCAACCGAGATAGGCATCAAATTCGAGAAGCCGAACAGCATACATGCACAGCTGGCGAAGATACGGAATGGTGGGTCCACAAGAATGACGGCCAAGGAGCGCAAGGACCGGCGCAAGGACCCAGCATACCGTGCGCAAGCAAAGACTCATGAGGGAAGGCCGGGGGACGGAGAAGACATTGACTTGGAGACACAGTTTGCGAACCTGAAAGCCTTCTACCAGAGCCAGCTGGCGGACCCTAATGCGGCCGACAGCGGGCTCGCGGCGCTGGGCGACCTCGGCTTCTCCTCGCCCACCTCGCTCTCCCGCATCATGAGCATCTACACCGGCGGCAGCTTGAAGGATAAGAAGGCGAAGTCGCGCGTAGGTGCCATGCGGGAGGCACTTGAGAGCGATGAGGGGTTGCAGCTCGCCAGGCTGGACGAGTCTGCCGCTATCGAGCAGCTCCGAAACGAAGGCTACGAGGGCACAACCTCCACATCCCTCCTTGCCGAGCAGGCTCCCGACCTTGGCGAAGAGCACCTCCACGGCCGCGGCCGCTTTAGTTCGGAACTCCGCCCCATCCCCTTTCTGCTCCGCACAAAACGCTCCAAGCGCTGCCCGTCTGCCGCCACATCATCAGCAAACCCGAGGCTAAAGTCGCCACCACGCGCTTCCGCATCCGCCTCGTCGCCGGAAGCTACATCCCCAGCATCGTAGTCAAACCGTTAGCGCTATCCAACGGCGGCAGCTCCAATTCCGGCGCCGCGATCCCAGGCGCCCCGCTCGAGCCTCTCAAACCGACATACTTCCTCCTCACCTTCAAGAACCCCATCTTCGAGACAATCAAGGTCACGCTCGGCGCACCAGCCACCACGCCAGGCAGGTTCGCTAGCCGCGTCACGGTTCTCTGCCCCGACTTCGAGGTTGACGCCAACACCGATGTGTGGGACGAGGCTCTCAAGGAGAGCGGCGAGCGGGACCGGGAACGGAGGCGGCGGAGAGGCGAAGACGGCGGTAGTCAGAATAATAACCACAACCAACTGGAAGTGGGCAAGATCTGGGAGCGGGGGAGGAACTGGGTGAGCATCGTCCTTGAAGTCGTCCCTGCGTCGCTGAGGCTGGCGGAGGGGACAGGCCGCTGAAGGAGGATGAGGACGTGCTGGAGATACCCATGTTCGTGCGCGTTGAGTGGGAGGGCGAGGCTGGCGGAGATGAGGTTGGGGCTGTTGGGGCTAAGGATAAGGAGGTGAAGGAGAAGCGGGAACTGGCATACTGGTGTGTGCTTGGGCTTGGCAGGATAAGGCAGTAGCCGTGGATTTCACATGAATTTGGCCAGAAAAGCGACTGATACCCCGAATCCATACACTGTTGGATCATTTGGTCTGTTTTTGTATTGCGACAATGTCACTGCAGTACAACACGGCTGTCATGCGCCGAACTGGTCCTCGTAATTTGTGAGGCAGAAACGGTACCGCACATCGTTCTTGTGCAGCCGCGTCATGATGTCCGCCAGGTTCTTCTCGTTGATCGGTACCTCCTCGATCCACGTTCTGATCCCCTTGTCCGCGGCCAGCTGCAGCATATCGAGGGTCTCCTTTCTGCTGCCGAGGTGCGAGCTGCCGAAGAAGCAGCCGTTGCTGAGGAACGTCTGGTTGCGGATCTTGATGCCGTCGTCCTCGGGCAGGCCGACGCTGACCCACTTGGCGTGTACGTCCAGCAGGCTGAGATAGGCGTTGAGGTCGAATCCGTCGAAGCTGTTGGCGGTGTTGACGATCAAGTCGAAGGTCATGATATGCGGCTCGTTCCAGTTCTTGTCCGACGTCGCCAGGAACCCGTCGGCGCCCAGCTTGCGCGCGTCCTCCTCCTTGGCGTGCGATCGGCTGATTACCCAGACCTCGGCGCCTAGCGCCTTTGCAAACAGCACGCCCAGGTGGCCGATGCCGCCCAGGCCCACGATGCCGACCTTCTTTCCGGGCCCGCAGCCGTTGCGAACGAGCGGGGAGTAGGCGGTGAGGCCAGCGCAGAGCATGGGCGCGGCAACAGTGCTGGGAAGGGCGTCGGGGATGGGGAAGACCCTGGCAGCGGTCAGCATCTCGCCAGCGATGGGCCAAGGCTCCAATAACCCACCAGTGCTCGTGTGTCCGCACATGAGACGAGTAACCGCCCTGCGAGACGATGCCAGTGTCTGGCCAGACCGCGCCGTACGTGTCCAGCTGCTTCCGGCAGTATGTTTCATTGTCGTTCTTGCACTGGCGGCAGTTCAGGCAGGAGTAGCTCTGCGCGCCGACACCCACACGCTGGCCCTCCTTGATCAGCGTCACCTTGGGGCCAACCCGGATGGCCCGTCCAACGATCTCTGCTCTTGTCAGCATCCTGCCCGACCCGACGTGTGACTCGACCTACCATGCCCAACAGCCAAGGGGAACTTCTGCTCGCCCCAGCCGCCACTGATGGTGTGGACATCGCTGCCGCAGACGCCGCAGCATTCGATCTTGATGTCGACGTCGTAGTCGCCAAACGGCTTGGGTTGGAACTCATTCTTGTGGAACTCCAGCCAGGTGTCCGGTCCGTTGACCTGAAACCCGGTGAACTTCTCAGGGTACGGCATGATGGCGGTAAATAAGGCAAATGCGTATCTCAACGATGTAAGTGCAACGGAACGAGAGATGGGATCGGAAACCTTGGGCAACGGAAGCGTCAAGTTGAGAGCCCCCGCCTTTTAAAGGAAGTTCAAGGCATGCGGTGAGGGGCGCCCGTCCCCCACACGAAGTTGGGGTGTTGGAGCATCGTGAGATTATCCATGAGCCTGCAATTGGGCATTGTCACTGGAACGGAACCGCTGACAACCAAGGTGATGAAGCTCCTCTCCTCCGCCAAACCCCACCATGCCCCGCCAAGGCGACGCCAGGGGCACGATGATGCGGGACCCGGGGAACATGTGGACACTGCTTGTGCCGATTTTCCCGCGAATCAGAGTGCTTGCCGTTTATCGGTGTTGGAGTGCTCGTTTTCATGCTGCGAATATTTGGAGGGAAGGGGCACAGTGGATGCTCATGTCTTGAGGGATTGCACAATTCATTCCCTGGCCACTGATGCTCAGTGGGTGCTTTTGGAAACCGTCGAACGAGAAAAACATATCGGTCCATCTCGGGCCAACTGTGCAGGCTGAAGCTCGCCTTGTCCATCATGGAGTTTGGTTTGCCTTAAAACCTGCTGAATATCCCTTGGGTGAAAACACTTGGCCCTCGGTCACGTCAGAGCCATCACAGCTTGGGGAAAGGATCCCGTGCTCTGACGAAGCAATTAGAGAGCCCATGTCGCGCTGCTTCTGCCAAAAGCCAAGGTGCTGGCAGGGTTGACCGCGAGAATGGCACCACCATCCAGCCTCGTCCCTCCCACCCATCAAGCGGTTTTCTTGACTGTCTTCGTCTTGCCGCCAAACCCGATCCCGGTGAGGAAGGCCATCCTCATGGATGCGCCGACGTAGACGAACCCAATATTTCCCCAGTCGATGGCATTCCACTCAGTCACGCTCCAGTAGATATCACGGCCCAGCACTCGGACTGTCCAGAGGTGACCAAAATCTGCGACCAGCAAGCAGAACAACACCGCCTTCCACACTCGCAGATCGGATGTCGACCGCAAGACCAGGGCTTCGCTGAGGCGAAGGCCATGTAGAGATTGGCAAGTTGCGACATGGCAATGGAGGTGCCCAATGGGATCGGAGACGGCGCGGAGGATGCATGGGTCAGGTCGAGGTATGTTTTTCTGGTCGAAGAAGGCGTAGTAGGCGCCGACGGCGGTCGCGATGGGCTCGATCAGCAGAAAAAGAGGCGGTAAGGTAGAGGCAGCGTAAAACCGGCCACGCCGGCCGCCGGTGCCGTTAGGCCTTTGACTGCTTGTTGGCTGTCATTATCGACTGAGAGAGATGAACTGTCTTGGTTGACGAGTTTCACTATCAGCAGAGCTCGCGTGACACTGGCCCGTGCGTCCGCACTTCCCGCCCTTGAATCCCACCAGACCCATACATTTCCCACATTTGGCCAACCCACACCGCCCAATTAGCCAGACCCACTAAATCGAGGGCTGCAAACCCTACCGGCCAATTCACTCAGCTTCTGACTTTTCCCGCCAACCGCCACAGAGGAACTCCAAGATCTCATCAACCCGGCCATCGACGACAACCGCCAACATGAGCTCCCCGTCCCTCAACAAGATCGCGGCCAACAGCCCGAGCCGCCAGAACCCCTCTGAGCTCGAGCAGGCCATCGCTGGCGCTCTGTACGATCTCGAGAGCAACACGCCGACCTCAAGGTCGCTCTCCGCCCTCTCCAGTTCGTCTCGGGCCCGCGAGGTGAGAATCCGCTCCTGAAGCACCATCCGCACGGCATCCGCGGCCGCACCGAATCCTGTTCCACCGACACTTGCGAGCAACGATTGTGTCGCTGCACGTCGGGCGTCCGCACATTGGGGATTGATTACACTTTGGAAGGCGGGCGGCAGAGGCTCCCTCGGGCGTTCTGCTGCTCGGCAGCCATAACATCAAAACAACCATACAGCGCGGAATAGGACGGGAGCGGTCCAAGGATTGCAGCGTCATCCTGAGCTCGCATGCTGACTTGGATCTGGCACAGATCGAGGTCGGCCACGGCAAGAAGGCAATTGTCATCTTTGTCCCCGTCCTTCCTGCAGGGCTTCCACCGGTTCAGCAGCGTAGGTCCTCCACCTGCTGTAGCATGAATCCGTACTGACGACTGCAGCCTCACCCGTGAGCTGGAGAAGAAGTTCTCGATCGCCATGTCCTGATCCTGGCTTCCCGCCGCATTTCCCCCGCCCCAAGCGCTCCAGCCGCTCGCGCAACACCCTCAAGCAGAAGCGCCCCCGCTCGCGCACTCTCACCGCTGTACACGACGCCATCCTGACCGACCTCTACCCCGTCGAGATCGTCGGCAAGCGCCTCCGCACGAAAGAGGACGGCTCCAAGACCCTCAAGGTCATCCTCGACGAGAAGGAGCGCGGCGGCGTCGACTACCGCCTCGACACCTACTCCGAGGTCTACCGCCGCCTCACCGGCCGCGGCGTCGTCTTCGAGTTCCCCCAGACCAGCGCTGCCGACTACTAGGCGTGAGTATAGGGCTTGTTTGTGGTTGGCGTACGAGGGTAGATATGGGTTTGGTATCGGTTTCGGGTCTGATGCACGCATGACTGGGCATCCAAAAGGGACGGCGTTCAGTAGCTTGTGGATAATGCAAGCTTGATCTTCCACCACTCGGCCCCACAAACAAGCACTTCTCTGCCATCCGTTTTCTGATCTCGACGATTATACGCTGTCCAGATTTTGGTTTGTGCTTATGTACAGACGAACCTCGTGGGCTGGGTGATTTCCCCGTGCCCACTCCAACACCCGTCCCAAGACCGCGACACCGTCGTGCTGCCTCTCCATGGATTGCTCCAACTCGGCCAGGCAGCCTGATCTTCGGGACCAATACCAAACCAGCGCGAAGCGTCGTGCATCCGCAGCTTGGCGCACTGGGCGTCCTTCTCGGGGTGCCCCTGGAACGTCAAGATGGAGTTGTTGTGGCTAAGGAAGCTCTGGTTTCCGGCAAAGCAGCTGCGAGAACCCTCGGGGGGGATTCCAACCTCTCGGCGGTGGTGCTGCTGCAGGAGGAGCACTCCGTCGCCGGTGTGTTTCCCGAAGAAGCGGCGACCGGCTGGAGTAAGCTTTGCTTCGGTGACTCCCATCTACGAACTGTGAGCAAGCTGTTCGTCGGCATCCATGCCGATTCATACCTGAGGAATCTCATGTCGACCAATTCAGCACCGAAAAGGAGCGAGATGGTCTGGTGACCCCAGCAGATCCCAACAATCTTCTTCCCCGGGTGGTTCTTGACCACGTCGAGGATAAAGTTGTGAACCCGCAGAATCCACGGTGCTTCGCGCGCGCGTCGGCATTCCCGCCGCCAATGACTATCAAGTCGAATGCGGCAGGGTCCGGGAAGTCGTCTACCTTCTCGGCAGGGTAATAGAATGAGAGGATCGCATCTGAGGAGTGGTACCGATGGAGCGGACGTACGAGTTCCGGATCTCGGTGATGAAGGGCGAGCGGTACGAGTTGAGCAGGATGGCGATCCGCAACGGCCGGTCGGAGGGCGGGTTCATGTTGAATGAACCGAGCGTCGCGTGCTTTTCCTGCTGGAGAACAGGTCCCGGCACCTTTTTATGATGGGCTGCCAGGGGTCTTGGGCAAGGTTCAAGGCGGTCAGCTGACTTCGCGCCAGGGGCTTGGAAGGTGCACAACGTGCACAAAATCGGGGCAAATGACATCATACAGCAGCTGTCAAGAACACCACCATAGCGTCCGGTAGTGACTGCGAGGTGGTCAACTTGAAATCGACCGAAAATTCGGACCGTAGAACGAGATTGCATGTCGAAGAAAATTCATGTTGGCATTTGATGAATCAACTCTTTGTATGAGGTTGGCAATGTTAAAGCTGCTGGCAGTGGTCTTGAGATTCGAGTTGCTCTTCGAGGCCAATGCCACCGAGGGATGGCAGGTGTGAAAGAGGGCATGCTCATAGATGCTGTCCCACGACCTAGGCCGTGCCGAGACGTCAAGTCAACTTGCACTATGTGCAAAATGCGGCCTGCACTTCCAGCATGTGCTTAGGGCTGGTGCACATGACCAGCTCTCTTGTATTCGTTCACATCCGAGCACAGGCGGTGCGGACACTGCAGTCTCAAAGCCAAGGGAAGTCTTCTTGCGGGCCACTCCCGCAAATGCCCTATCCGGCCGTAGAGCATGAGTGAGGGTGTTGGTTTGCGACAACTCCCGCCTCCTTAGTAGTCAGTATGACTCCCTCCCCTCAGTACGACTCCTTCCTCCTCAGTACGACTCCTTCCTCCTCAGTACGACTCCCTCCTCCTCAGTACGGATAAGTAAAGCACCCAGGTATCACTTATGGAGTCGAAGTTAGGGAATTATTAAGACAACGACCATGAGAGGTCCTAATACTATCTGTCAAGAATGCTAAATCGTCTTTAAAGAGCAAGAGGGAACCACCCACGGGTGCTATCTGATTGGCGGAGCTAAAAAGCTACCTGGTGAGAGGCCGTTGCGGAAAGGCAATGGGCTTGTCCAAGATGGGTGACGAAACAGTGTTAATATGGCGTCCTAGTGGAATCCGAGATCTAGTGATACAGGAACAAACGTAGGATAGGCTACATTCGACTTCTACCAGCGGTTAACGTCTCTTAGACTGGAGCAGGGTGATTGTTCTCTTGACTCATAACACTTTCCAAGAGAGCAGTGTTGGATGCCTTTCCGTGGTGTTTAAATGGAACTTACGCACCAGTAACTTACGAAGAAATTATTTCTTTAAGCACTCCAAACTCTGAAGCAACAGCGAGAAATCAGAGCTCAAAAACAACCAAGATCTTTCGCCCCCACAGCGAGGAAGTCAAAAATGTCAGAGGAGTCGAACCTGATATGAATTGGGTTTATACCGCCGAATGGCTGAATAAGGTGGAAAGGGTGGAATCTCTTGAGCATGAAACTGAAGAGAAATCACATCAGCACGCCAGAGATCTAGGGAATAGAGAGCTTGGGGATATGAAATGCTCGATATAAAACAGAGTTCCAGGTCAAGGAACATCTTCACATGCTAGCATTCCGCAACCCTGCACCAATGAATCTCATGAAAATCCTCGAAGATAGAAAATTGCAGGCTTATCGTCGACCTTTCATAGCACTTACTCGCCCCTGCGCTATTATAGGCTGGAATTAGTCAGAGCTCGGCGTCGGTCAGGAAGATCAGTACTACCCCGGGTTTGGAAGCGGCCGGTCCCCTATAGGTATCTGGTGAGGTGAATCTTCATGTCGGTTCTATCGACCTGCTGTCTCATTTCCTCGAAGCGATAGAGCTTGGTACAGACTTGCATGGACATTCCATTATTTCATCGCATCCTACTTACTTGATCACCTTCGAGCGAAGCAAAGCAGTTACCCTACCCAAGTGGTAGATAGTACGCAACTCGGGCACTCGACGGTTTAATGCACAACTGCATCAACGTAGTCGAGCATCCTGACGGCTTGGTTCAGACGGTGGGCAACCAACCCACTGTCTCGCACCTATAACCCTGCACATTACGCGCATGCGGCAACTAGGGAGACTGAAAAGCGGTTTCGGTACTTCGGACGCCACTCGTTTCATGGTGCAGCCAGACTTGAGATGTGCCAATGCTAACGTTGAGACCCCCAATTCTTCGGCCAGCAAATTTGCTGGGGAGAGAAACGGACAACTTGGGTTGACTCGGGTCAGCAACAAACGGCGATGTCTCAAGGGCTGTCTGGTCTGGACGTCGATCTACGAACCAGATCCCGACCTGAGGTTGAATGCAAGTTGCGCCGCGTTTTGTGTCCGATCTTGTGTCTCCATTCGGTTCTATTTGGTTTGAGGTCACGCTTTAACTCTTCAACATGACGTCGTTTCTTTGTGTCTGGAGCGCTTGCCCAAGCGGCTACACACAGCCAACCTGGGGTTTTCACCTCTTCGTCGTCTTGCCCAAACATGCGGTCGCTATAAGGCGACCATCATCTGCTGGAATGGATGGGTGGAGCAGACGATCTTCAAGAAGGGTAGCTCCTCCAATCGCGCTTGCATGCGGACCCTTGGGCCCTGATCGCCTCAGTCTCGGCGAACTCGGGGGCCGATGACCTGGGGAAGAATGACGGCTCGATGGCTTGGTTGGTTCATTGGACAATAGCAAGAAGCGGAAGCATACGGAACGCGGAAGGCAGCCGCTTGCCACCCTCCGGTCCAGGCTGGTCAATCGTTCTGGTCGAAGCCCAGACACCGAGCTGCCGCGTGCACAGGATGCGCCCTTGAGGCTGGAAGTTGACTGGCCTCGTCGGGTGACTGTCGAGATCTGCAGCCGTGGTATTAGTATCCTTAGGTACCCCGCTCCCGCCCACCCGCGTCGTCCGCGCACAGCAAGAGGCGAAATAGTGCGGCGTACAAGTGTTGTACAAGTACAACTGGCTGCTGCGATGGGGACGTTGCTCTGTGCTGACAGGACATCGTGGGTCGAAGCTTGTGTTGGCATCATCTGTGGCGACTCAATCATCAGAAAGTGTTCGAAACAGGCGGGGACGTATTTGGCTGGCGGCTTGAGTCAGCAGGGCGACTGTGTCCGTGGAGGACGTGGCACGGTCTTATCAGCCACGCCACCTTGATGCTGAGAATTAGGTTGCCCATCGAGGTCGACGCAGATCACAAGCAGGGCTTTCCCGACCGCATCTGCGACTTGCGTGTGTCCGGTCACAGAACACCTTCGCGGAGAGGTTGGGACTGCCTAAGGGAGGCACAAGAGCCGGAGCAGACTTTCGCAAACCATCAAGTGGTTTATTCCCAAATTGTCAAAAAACAGAACGCCCCTGGAGATGCCTGGAGGCTGAGGTCCAGTGCTTGCTTCGAAGTGGGGATGCCTTGTACCTCCCACGCGACTACTCCTGGGTCGCCAATGCAATGCAGTCCCGTCCTCCGCCTCACTCTGCTCCACTGGAGAGCGATGCTCGGTGGCTGCATGCCGGCACCGGCGCCTGCGCACCTCGAGGACCTCGTACCCGCTCGCAGAAACGAGGATCCTTCGGACGGCAAACTTCGCAGAATCAATTATTTCGTCTGCGCAATCCGCCACATGGAATGGAAGCCAAATCGTACCCTGGTCGACAGGAGAATCCCTGCTTCAGACAGTGCATCTCCCGACATCTCTCCACGAAACATTTTGAAACAAAAGGGCAGCTCTCTCTTTGCCACATCAGCGAGGACAGCCGAGATGGATGCGACAACCCCTGGAGGCATTGGTCAGCGCCGGGCAGTGGATGGAGGCTCAGTGCGCATGGCTTGAGCGGCTGCCTAGGGTCAGCATGTCGGCCGCGTCTTGGCTTGAGCAACGACTGCGCATATCTGGGTCCAGCCCGGGCAAGGCTGGCTGCATCTGGCTGGGTGGCTTGCAGACCGCGATGGACTCTCTTCCGAGTCGGGATGTGGTTTAATACCAGCCAAGGCCCCCGAGGCGGCATCACCGCCCTTCTCCCATCTCAACGCCGTTTCGAGGTGTGTTCATCCTTGACGGGACCTCGTCCGTGTTCTTTGTACTGTAAGTACCGCCATCAGTTCCTATCACCTTCGCCTGTCACAGCGTGTCCCATCATAGAAGAATCAGTCGATCGTTTCTAGAACTCACCTTTCCGCCACCGCTCAGGCCGAGCCCGGCCTACTGGGAGGGTCCCAGGACCAACGGTCTGGCACCCCTGTGGACAGTCTTGCTTACCTTGCCTCCGAGTAGATAAATATTCTCCGGTCCTCGATCGTGTCCTGTCCTCTCGATTTCCCTCCCTCTGCTCACCGACAAACTCCAACACCCTCCTTTCTTCCCCCTGAGCGCCCCAGGCGATCATTGGGCAACCTCTCACCGCCCTTTCCTTCGGGAACACCCACCACTCGTTTGGTATACCAAGTTGCTACCGTCGCGGCCGTTTCCAACCATGCACGGCTACTCGTCGTCTTCAGATTCGGACGACTACTACAACTACCGCAAGCACAAGGGCGCTGCCCCCGCAGCGAACAACTCCAACGATGCAAACAAGAAGAAGAAAAAGCGTAAGCTGCCGCCGCAGCAGAGCATCAACCGCATCTGGAAGCGCTTCAGCAACAAGCGCTTCATAAGGCGCTCGCCATCCTCCCCTTCGACCCGGTCCTGCCGCCCACCGTCTCCGACCGGTCCAACGAGCTGCTGAGCGCCGGCTACGAGCGCGCTGCCGAAGAATGCCGCCGCAAAGTCAGGAAGATCATCCAGGAATGCCGGAGGGTGAACACACGGTACCGGGACCCCGGCTGGGACATTGTAGTAGTATTCACAGTTCTTGAATGCAGCTGCAGGAGACGGGCCATAGCTCACTGGGATCGGCAGTTGCTAACGCACAGCAGGACTGGGACCTCAAGATGGAAAAGGGACACTGCCTCAACAGCCTCGGCCGCACCAAGTTCGATCTAAGCATGTCGACCATGATGAACCCCAGCGCAATGGTGCCCAAGGCGGTCAAGCGCATCCACGAAATCTACGAGAAGCCGACCTTCATGGCCAACGTCAGTGGCAACGACGTCAAGCAGGGCAGCCTCGGCGACTGCTGGCTGATGGCAAGCCTTTCAGGCCTCGCCAACGTCAAGGACGGCATCCAGCGCATCTGCGTCGAGTACGACACGCGGATCGGCATCTACGGCTTCGTCTTCTACCGCGATGGCGAGTGGATCTACTCCATCATCGACGACAAGCTCTTCCTCAAGTCGCCGTGCTGGGACTCGCCCAGCATGCAACGCGACCTGCTGCAGCAGATCGACCGCGAGGACGTCGAGCGCGTCTACCGCAAGACGTACCAGACCGGCTCCAAGGCGCTCTTCTTCGCACAGTGCAAAGACCAGAACGAGACGTGGGTGCCGCTCATCGAGAAGGCTTACGCCAAGGCCCACGGCGATTACGCGTCCCTGGCCGGCGGCTGGATCGGCGAAGGCCTCGAAGATCTCTCCGGCGGCGTCACCACCGAGCTGCTTGCGTCTGATATTCTCGACCTCGACGGCTTCTGGGAGAACGAGCTCAGCAAGGTCAACGAGGAGTTTCTGTTCGGTTGCAGCACCGGCCTCCTGGACGGCGGCTACGGTGACCGCGACGGCATCGAGGAGGGCCACGCCTACGTCGTCATGGAGGCGCGGACGCTCAAGAACGGCACCCGCCTCGTGAAGCTGCGGAACCCATGGGGCAAGACCAAGAAGGGCATCTGGGAGGGCGCCTGGTCCGACGGCTCCAAGGAGTGGACGACCGAGGTGCAGGAGGAGCTGGGCCACCAGTTCGGCAGCGACAGCGTCTTCTGGATCTCGTACGAGGACCTGCTGCGCAAGTACCAGCACTTTGACCGCACCCGCCTGTTCCGAGACCCCGACTGGCGCTGCTGCCAGCGCTGGATCGGCGTCGACGTCCCATGGAAGCCGCAGTACCATGAGAAGTTCCACATCAAGCTGACGCGAGTCGCCGCTCGTCCTCGTGCTGAGCCAGCTCGACAACCGCTACTTCAAGGGCCTGCACGGCCAGTACTCGTTCCGTGCAGTTCGCCTGCACGAGCAGGACCGCCCGGACCCCGAGGACTACATTGTGCGCAGCCACGGCAACTACCTGATGGATCGCTCCGTGTCGATCGAGCTGCCGTCCATGCTCCCAGGCACCTACAGCGTCTTCATCAGCGTCGCTGGGGAGCGCAACACCGACGTCCCCAGCATCGAAGAGGTTGTCAAGCGCGAGTGCAAGAAGCGCACCGAGAACGAGAAGCTCGCGCAGGTCGGATACGCGTACGACCTCGCCCACAGCAAGGCTGCCGCCCACCTCGAGGCGGTCAAGAAGGCGCGCAAGAAGGCCGACCAGAAGAAGGCTAGCGAGGCGCGCATGAAGGAGCGCCACCGCATGTGGGAGAAGCGCCACCTCAACCGCCAGGTCACTAAGAAGCAGGGCCGCAAGAACAACCAGAAGATGGAGGCCCGGCAGAAGGCGCGCGAGAGAGAAGCGCCGGCAGGCCGAGGAGCTCAAGCCCAAGGACCAGGGCGTCCAGACCGAAGACCCCAAGCCCGAGAAACCGGTTGAGACCAAGGCCGAGATCCCCGAGGCTCAGGAGGGGAAGGCTGAGCCGAAGAAGGGAGAGACCCGAGCCGGGAAGCCCGCTGAGGACGATGAGTCCGACGCCACTCCTGTTCCGACTCCTGCCGAGACACCCACCATGGAGAAATCGTCGGCCCAGCAGCCAGACAAGACCGATTTGTCCGAGGCAGTAGACAAGAAGGATAAGCCCAAGGATACCGCCGGCGAGGAGACGGAGAGGGACGAGAAGACCGAGGACAAGGTGGCTTCCTCGGGCAGCTCCGATCCTCCGGCAGCCCGACCCCCACTCCCAAGAGCGATACCTCCTCGACGCCAAGCGCTGACGGCAAGGAGAAGGAGAAGGTTGCCCGTCCCGCCAGTCGACGCCTCCAAGGTCCCTGGACCGCCGCCGTCGCCGCCGGCCAAGTCCGAGCCCAAGCCCCCCCTTCCCCCGCCCACCAGAAGGCGCCTAACATGTACGTCACTTCTGACGGCGAGTCCAGTGCCTCGCCTATCGAGGACTGGGAGGAGCTGTACAGCAGTGATGACATGTCGCGGAAGCCGCGCATGGCAGCGCCGCCTGCGGCCGCCAACGCCGCCGTGTCAAAGTACCGCGACGACACTGACGACGAGAACGAGCCGGACCCTTGGAACGCCATCTGCGTGGTCGGGCTGCGCGTCTACTCAAAGGATGAGGATCTCGAGCTGCGCGTCGTCATGGAGGGCGGCGAGCTCGAAGAGGGCGGCATGGGCGAGAAGGGCGGCGTCGACCTGGACAATGCGCAGGCCAACGCTGGTGGTGCCCGCACGGCCCGTGTCGAGAAGAAGGACGACGAGGACAACGAGGACAATGAGGCATATGAGGGCGACAGCGAGGTTGAGAAGAAGAAGCGCAGGGGGTCGGCTGCGAGGAAGGGCAAGAAGAAGGAGGGCGACAAGAGCGATGGCGAGGAGGCCAAGGATGATGGGCTAGCGCCCTACCCCGTCATTGTTCAGAAGGGCAAGGGCGACGAGGAGTACGAGACGGCGGTGGAGTCGCAATTGGACTGAGCTCCTGACAGGTTGTGGAGGTGATGAGATACCCGAGGATAATGCATCTAGAATGCTTGTTTCATACAGAAGAGCGTGGGTTGGAGTTGGGCTGAGTCTGTTCTTGAGTTGGTGGTTTTGTACACGAAATACAGTCAGCTCAATTTGGTTGGATATTTGCTCTCCGCTTGATCTGGCATGGCGGGCGCTTTGTGGGATCCAGCTAATTTACACTAGTCAAGTCATTAATGATTCGTCACAATACCTGCTTCTCTTTATGGACACGCGTGTCTCGTAGTTTCAGACTTAAGCACGCTTATCAACAAAGAGTGGTATCGGCATTCCATCCAGATCAAGGAAAGCAGATCAAAAAGATGCTTGTCAAGATCCACCATACACCACGGCCTGTTCCGACCGCTTCGTCATACCATTACCCTGCATCACCTCTTTCAATCCCCTACTTCATTTACTTCGGCCCAACACCGTTCGCAGCCGGCTTCCGTCCGTGTTGCTGCCGCTGCTGGACGAAGCGCATGTAGGCATACCCAGCGGCGCCGACAAGAGCGAGGATGGCAGCGTTTCTGGATATTCGTGTCAGTAAGCCGTCTCCTTTTACACCGACGCCTGCCTTGGTAGCAGCGGAGTGAAATGGATAGACTTACCAGCAACGAACTTCCCAACACCTCCCACCAGATCAAAGACGCCTTGCCGAGGTCGCCGATAAACGCAAAGAAGCCGGCGAAGAGATTGAAGACATTTATGACCAAAGAATAAACGACGGTGTAGGCGCCATCGAAGACGGAGGAGAGAAGCTCCCGACGGACTTGGTCAGATCTGTGACGGCGTTTGTGATGGCCATCTTTGTGGTTTGTTGTTCTTCTTGAGGGGTGGCGGTTACAGTGAGGCTTTCTGAGCTCTGGGACTTGGTCAGGCCTTGAGAGAAACGAAATGTGGGGTGTGTGATATATACTGTTCTGGACCATTGCCGTGCTTTTATACAACCCAACTTGGTGAAAGTGGTGTTTACGTGGGCGGTGGCATGACGTCAACCTTCCAGACCGAAACCATGATGGACCAACATGGGCATGGAAGCACGCGACTTGCGCCACACCATGGCAAAGTTTAACTGGATAGGGACCCTGAATCCCACGCAATGGTGTGGGAAGGACCCTTAGGGTGCCATCCCAAGCGATGACGTCGAGGGTCCAATGAGAGGAAAGACAAAACACCGAGACAAAACACCGGGGCACAACGCATGCTTGGAAAGGGTCTACTTTTTAGAGAGACAGGCGCAAAAAGGGTATCTCCATTACAATTACCACTAGCAACACGTAAATTCCAAGATGTCTCGGCAGATCAGCTCTCACCGACAGGATGGTCTTCCTCCTTCCCCTTGCCCTTTGGCGACCTCAAAGCGGTCTCGCCGTCCTCTGACACGGCCGCAGAATTACGGGCGTGGCCCGCGTGGTCCTCGGAAACCGGAGAGGGGCTATCGAGGCACGGTTGGAGAGTTCCATCTCCGGAGGCGTGACGGGACGGGCGACCTGCGTCCCCAGATCTGGAAGCTGAGGCGCCCGGGCCGGTGCGTGCGTGTTTATCTCGGGCGGCTCCTCCGGCCTCTCTTGAATGACGGGCAGTGTGCCTCCCGGCAATACCGCTGGGTTCTGCGCCATCTCGGGCGGCGGGGTCTGCGCCCCCTCTTCGTCAATCTCCTTACCCGCGTCCTTTCTGTCCCCGCGACACTCACGGTTCCAGACAAAGATGGCGGCCACCAGGCCGATCAGCAGCAGGACGCCAAACGAGATACCCACGCCCATGGCGATCTCCTGCCAGCGGTCCATTCCTGAACTAACCCCGCTGTTCCTATACCCGGACCCGGACCCGGACCCGGACCCAGACCCAGACCCAGACCAGACCCAGACCCAGACCCAGACCCAGACCCGGACCCCGACCCGGAGCGCGAGTCGTTGCTGCCGTCGTCGTTGAGACTGCAGCGGCGGTTGGTGCAGAACAGGGTGGCGGACGGGATCGACGCGCCATAGCTCTCGAACACGGCGATGGTTGGCGTCGGCGTCTCGGAGTCGGACGGGAACTTGACCGGGGCGATGCCAATCATCGAGTTGGCGAGGTCGAAGACGAGGTAGCTGCGGCGCAGCAGAGAATACCCAGGTTGAAGTAGTACAGCGAGGAGGCTTCGCTATCCGAGAAATATTTCTGGACGCCGAACAGGCAGACGTCGGTCCCGTTCAGCACCGTGTTGGTTGTGGAGGACGAGTCGAGGACGTTCGGCGACACGACAAGGTCGACTGTCTCGACGTTCAGCTTCGGCCCGCCGCTGCCGCCCAGCTCAAACACAAACTTGGTGCTGTTGGTCTTGCCGGCGTCGCATGGTATCGTGAACAAGTCCAGCGTGGCGTTGAACTTTGCGCCGGCCATCTCGGCCACCTTGTCGGCAAACATCCCTGGCAGGTACGAGAACACGTCGCTAGGGTTGATGCTCACGTCCAGGGGAAAGTCATTGGACCGGATGGCCGGCATGCTGGACCCGTCGGCGGCGGTGGCGTTGATACTGGCAATTTTGGTCGCGAAGGCGTACGGCCAGGCGCTCGAGTACCCGGAGTCGTCGGGCATCTTCACGAGGTCGCCAGTGAACCGCGAACTGTCGATGGCACCGAACAGCAGGCCGCCAGACGTGCCCTGAGGGTTGTCCAGCCAGATGCTGTACGCCGCGCTCGCGATCTTGCCGGACGAGACCATGCGGTCGATGAAGTGCTCGTAATAGGGCGACGTACGGTTGGACCCCAGCCGAGGACGCCGATCCAGCGCGAGGAGCTCGAAACCAGGCCCATGGGGTAGTCATTGACTTCCACATTGCTCACGGCAAGCTTGTCGGTGAAGTTAGAACCGTGGGCGTACGAACCGTCGATGAACCTGGCGTTGAAGGTGCTGAGCTTGCGATTGGCGGGGAGGTAGGTCGAGGAGAGGGACTGGTTGAAGCTACCCCATTTGCAAGACGAGATGCGGCTGCGAGAGCTGCTGCTGCCGCTGCTGCTGTAGGACCTGTAGTACCAGTCGGGCGAGCATTGCGCGTGTTCGCGTTGGGAACCCATGTCTCCGGGGATGAGGTCGAGATCAGCAGCGACACCTTCTGGCCGGGGGTACCGACCGCAGCGTCGACGATGTAGGCATACTCAGAAGACCTGAGGCCGATCTGCTCGGAGGTGCCGCGGGGGGCGAGATTGGGGATGGTGGCGTCGTCGTTGTGTTTGGAGAAACGAAGGTGCATATGCTGGGCGGCAGCGCTTGTGGCCCAGAGAAGGCAGATCGCGAGAGCGAAGGTGAAACGAGCGTGGAGCGCCATGTCGCACAGAGGCGGGCGCCGGAAACGGTGCGGTGATCGGTGGAGGGGGGGAAAGAGCGGACGTCGATGCTAACTCAACATTATGTATGGGCAGGAGAAAAGAGCGACGGGCGAGAACGATCGAAGGAACGCGGCAAATGGGACACGAGGTGCGATTGCTTGATGAATTTTCTCATGTGCTCTGGTGCCTGGCTCCCATTCTCGGTGCCAAGAAGGACCCTTGGACGAGCGTCGGTCATTGGCAGCGGATCGAGGCTAGCCCAGGGTGTATTCCCAAATTAGCCCAACTGGCGGAGCAGGGGTCGACGGGACCAAACTGGCCATCTCGCCTCCCGCAGAAGATGAAGTCCTCGAAAGGCAGAGACAGGCGAGCTGCCTCGAAAAGGGGCCTGGGAATTAAATCAAGACTCCTCCGTCAGAAGCGGAAGAGAGGAGGGGCCCTTGGACTCTGGAACCCTCAGATTCCTGGGCCTGCCTCTGAGCAACTGGATGCCTGCCACTGTCAATTTCGCATCGATGCTGGGACCTTGTGTTCGCCATGCTAAACCCCGCCAGCCAGGCATGCCCGCCGATAGTTCTCCTCTCACCCATGATTCTGCATATCGCGAAGGACGGCTCGAAGCCGCCCATCCAACAAGCAGTCGGCGCCTCGGTTGAAGGTTCTTCGCATCGGGCCGTTCATCAAAGAACTAGAAGTTCATCGTGAGCAACTCCGATGCCAAGACCGCTTCCTACGCCCCACTTCCCCGCCTTCCCCCATGAACCTGATGCCCCGCCATCCCAAGTCGTGACCCAACATCCCCAAGCTTGCGAACGTCAATCTGAGTGACTTCAAACACGGAGAAGACAGCCGCGATGCAGTCTGGTATTTCTGGTATGTGCCTCCTAGCTCCGGCAGTGTTTCCTCAACGCAGCGCCACTCACGGCACTTGCATTCTGTAGCCTCGCAGGAGCTGGTCTCCCGGTTCAACGACCTCCTGGCCTCCGACAGGCACTTTGGCCTCCTCGCAACCATCGAGTCCGAGCAGCTGCAGCCCCTGACCCTGCTGACGCCATCCTCGCCCAGGAGCTCTTTTGCCGCCAACCTCCAATCTCTCCTGCAGCCGCACATCAAGCCGAATGAAGCACTCTACATTATCCTCCGCCGCTACCCGACCGCGCCGGCCCTGGTGGCCGTGACTTATGTGCCCGACACCGCCAAGGTGCGCCAGAAGATGCTCTTCGCCTCGACGCGCCTGACCCTCGTGCGCGAGCTTGGCAGCGAGCATTTCCGCGAGACCTTCTTTGCGACGACGCCCGAGGAGCTCAGCCCCGCCGGCTTCGAGAAGCACGATGCGCACACAGCCTGGAGGCGCCGCTCACAGAGGAGGAGAGGAGTCTTGGGAATGTCCGGCGTGCCGAGCAGGAGGCCGGCATGGGTACCGGGAGCCGTGAGATCCACCTGAGCCAGAATCTGGCCACGCCCATTGCAGAAGACGCGCTCGAGGCGCTGAGGGAACTGGCTGCTGAGAGGAGGACGCTAGTTATGCTGGTTGGTTCTTTGTCAAGGTTCTCAATTTGCCGACTGGTACTGACGTCCCGCTTCAGAAAATCAATCCCGATTCCGAGTCAGTGGAGCTTGTTCCAGACCATTTCTCCCCCTCGTCGATTCCCGAACTCGTGCAGTCCATCTCGCCAACAGAGCCGCGGTTCACCTTTTACCGGTTCTCACACCCGCACGATGGCAGCGAGAGCAGTCCCCTGCTCTTCTTCTACACCTGTCCCCGCAGCTTCAGCACCAAGGCCATCAAGTTCCGTATGATGTACCCGCTGATGAAGCGGGCGGTGCTCTCCATCGCGGAGAAGGAGGGCCTGCAGCCGCAGAAGAAGTTTGAAGTTGAGGACACCAGCGAGATCACCGAGCAAGGCGTGATGGAAGAGCTGCATCCGCGGGTCGAGGTGAAGAAGGGGTTCAGCCGGCCCAAGCGGCCTGGCCGGTAGGCTTGCCAAATCTGCGGTGGCTAGTTAGAGGTGGTACGCAGCTGGTACCAGGTCACGGCGGTTATCATGGCTTGAGCCGGGTTATTTGGGGGGAGGGGGGGGACTCTCGCTCTTCATCCAGGTTGCTGCTTAGTGGAGCCGCAACCCTGCGATGGCGATTTCAGGAGCACAGGAATGGCAGCATCGGGAGGTCGGCAAATGAAATGAAAATTTCCAGTCTCATCTACCGCGTCTACTCTTTCCGAGGATCTGCTTTCCCTTCCTTATCCACCGCGTGCCCATCTCTCGGCACTCGCATTGTGGTCAGCCAGAAATTTGAGCGCAGTTACCCTCTTATCCGCCAGCATGTACAGCTTGTCGGCCGTGACCTTGCCGCCAGCCCACAAGATCAGCAGCTGCGTGCTCTTGAGAAGAATCTTGATCTCGCGCCTGTTGAGCGGCAGCTGCGAGAGCCGATTGAGGTCTTCGGCCGTCACGTCGAACTTGCTCGCCCCAAACTTGCTCGCGCCAAAGTGTTCCAAGAAGTTCTGCCAGACCTTGCGCACGCGCGCCCCCAGGTTGTGATAGGGCAGGAAGAGGTCGACCCGCGCGACTGGAAGGCGTGGTCGATGCGTGAGAAGCGGTTGGTCGTCAGAAGCATGATGCCTTGGTAGTACTCGAGCTTGGTAAGGAACACTGGGGCTGTGTTGTTAGCGGGCTACCAAGCAACAGAGAGACAGAAGCACTGACTTGACACCAGCTCATTACGGCTGAGCCTGTCGTCCAGCTGCGCGCCCAGAGAGACATCGGCCTCGTCGAACAGCAGCATCGCATTCCACAGCTTGCAGAGCTCGAGGGCGTGGTCCAGCGCGGAATCGACAACCTTGGGGCTTGTGCCTAGCATACCGGCACTGAGGAGGCACAGGCGAACCCGTGACTTCTCGGTAACTGCAAGTGGTTGTTAGCCTTAGCTGCGTTCGAGGAGTTGTACGTTTTTGACTGCTTACCTGCTTCCGCGGTGTACGTCTATCCAACACCTGGCGGCCGAACACCAGGATGATGATGTCGTGTCCTAGATGCCATGTTAGAATTTAACATACCTTCAGGGCACAATCACGAGTCGGGTTACCTTTGTCGGTGACAAAGTCATCAATGACCTCATTCGAGGTCGCCTTGCTTTGGACAAACTCCCAGGCCAGCTCCTTCTCGTTGCCAGGAAGCACCAGGTTCTGGAATGCCTTGTCATTCCACACGGTCTCGCTCAGCTTGTCAACGTGGAATCGGGCTGCTCCTTATCAGTCCTCGGGCAACATGCCATGGGAACGGAAATCTACACCTCACTCCTTGCTTTTGAGATCGAAACCGAACAGCCAGGGGGTGGTGAGCAGAAAGTGCTCATCCAACAACTCTGTCAGATCCTCGACCCACTCGTCACAACGGTCTTCGCCTCCTGAGCCGGTTCCTCTACGGCGCTCCCATTGTCCGACGTCTTATCCTCGTCCGCGCCGAGGCAGGATACTCTAGGCTTCGAGGTCTTTTCGCTGGCACCGTACCCAAGCGACCGGAATTCGGGCTTCACGTAGTTGTTGCTCTTGAAAAATGCGTATCGGTCGATGATAGCGCTTCTCTTCATCTGGGGGCAGGTTAGAAGGTACATTGGAGACTTGTCACGGACTGGACTTACCGGCTGCTGCTTGTGTGCGTTGCAAGCGACATTGATCCCGCCGTAGCTGAGGAAGTGGTACCCCCTGAGCTGCTGGAACCGGCGCTCACAGCCCACCGCGGCCGCCTGGATCTTCTCCGGGGTGTCGGCGTATGAAAGGAGGTAGATGGGCAGCGCAGTGACGCGCTTGGGGCATTTGAAGAGATGTGACATCATTCGTCCCAGGCCGCATCGATCCCCGTCCCAGTCGACATACTCGACCGTGATGTCCCAGCAAGTGCGGGACTCGGACCGGTGGTACTTAACTACGCGGCAGACGGCTTCGCCACCCACCACGTGGTGCGGGCGATCTCGCCGAGCGGGAAGGTCTGCCAGATCTTGCTGTACCGGACCGTGCCCGTAGTCTGCATCGTTTCGAGGTCCCTGATCGACGGGGGCGAGCAGGGACTGCATGGACTCGACCAGTTGATCTGCAGCCCTCTTCTTGGAAAGGTCGCCCTTCGACTCTCTGATCTGCTCATGCAGGGCTTGGAGACGCTCCCGTCGGTGCACAAGGGGCTTCCACTGAGGAGTGAAGCTCTAGCCCTCCAGGGTAAGGTCGAGATCCTGGTACTTTGCTAGCGCTTCGGAGAGCGCCGCTCTCATGCGTGGGCAGTTGGAGTGAAGGATTTGGTTATTCAGTCCTTGTTGCTGGTGTAGACATGGCGTTAGCCGATGGGCGTGTCGCAGACCTGGTCTTCGAGGTCCCTCTGCCCTTTTGGAGCCTGGCAAACTTGGCCCAGCGGGCCGGACACTCGCCATACCGGCATTCGTGTTTGTAGAGCTTCTGAACAGTCGGCCGTCGCCTGCAGGCGCGCTTTCCTCGGATGCCACAGGTTGGTCGTCCTCGATAGCTGCCTCACCGGCAGCTTCGCCCGCAAGCGTGGGTGCATCCTCATTGACTGGTGCTTCGTTGACGGTGTTTCAATTGTTGGAGTCTAGTCGGCCACAGAGGCGGTCTCGTCGACTGCCACGATGACTTCAGTCTCGAAACAGGACTGCAGCTAGAACAATGAGCCGCCATGCGCGCGACGCGCGATGCCCGAGTCCGGGCCATGTAATTGGCTCTAGAATGGCTGTGTCGGCAGGCTTGTTATGGCGGTTGGATGGTTGTCTCACACCCAAGCCCCAAGGGCTTCGACGCTCGTGTTGTATCCTCTTTTTCTCCATGTCAACTGCTTGTGTGGACGAAAAGCCTGAGTGGCCGCTGTCCGCATTGCGGTTGCAGATTCCTCGCAAGGCAATCGGCTAGGGCGTTGAAATGGCGGCTCACGTTGATGCCGAGCTGCAAGGTTCGTGAGACAGGCAAACTAAGACGGGGAAAGTGGTCCTGCTGCCTGAGTGTGCTTGGAGCGTCGGGGGGCTCACGCAACCCTTGCTGCCATGTCTCAGAACAACCAACAATTTCGAAGATGACTTGAGATCTACCTGCTGCATTCTCCATAGGACAGCGTCGAAGTCGATGGATTTCGGGTCACCAGACCAACCCACCGTGAAGGCCGGCCGACTCAACGGACCCAGCTCCCATTTCACCAATTTGAAGCTTAGGGACGAACTCGACTGAAGTACACCGAGAGGGAGGGCAAAAGGGCAAATCGGAACGAGAGGACGGCTGGGAGAGAGAAGAAGAGGAAGCAGCCAAGCACAAATGGAAATGAGAGTGAAAAAGAAAAAAAGTATCTCTCCCGCCGGAATTGAACCCGGTCTCGAGCGTTGTTAAATGACAAGCTCACATACTGACCACTATACTACGGAAGATTGCAGGTGTGGACACCCGCCGTAGCCATTGGTTGGTGAGAGCGCTCTCCAGAAATGATACTTATCAAAGTAGAGAGTCATCTTCGACCACTCCTTCTTTTCCTCCCTTCCCTACTCAATCCAGCTGGATGACTAACTCAAGGCAGGGCACTACTACCATATCTCAGGACAGCTTTTCCTCTGGCTGGTTTCAGCTTTCCACTGATTCCAGCCTGCCGATGATCAGTGCCACACGACGAGCATCATGGCGGACTTCCTAACCTCATGTTGGCCAACACCGGACGTTGGTGGCAGGAAAACAGTGTTTCGGTTTCGCAACTCCCTGTGCCGCAAATGTGGATCCAACCGAAAAATACCACCGGCGTAGCGTATTTCAGACGTTAGCGTCAGCAGCCTCCTCTCAGATCATGGAGCGGCGCGGTAATCGTTGGCAAGCCAATGCCAGGGACTGGAGCACCTTTCAGCTCCTGAACCTTCCCTTACATCCTTTTCCGAGTCTGTCCGATAGGCTTCTGCCTTGCTTCTAAAGTTGGCAATCGAAACAAATAATGATCTGTCCTTGCCTTGCTGCGGCACGGACTCGAATATTTCAAGTGGAAGCTGCCCTTCCCTCCTGCGCGATGCCTCCTTTCACCAGCAGGAATGGACTAGGAATCAATCACATAAGTAGTAATCGACAGCCTCCGTTTCTCCCATTGAGCCCGCACCAGCGCCATGAAGTGGCTCGATGTTCTCCGTGAGAAAGCCTCGCATGGCCGCCTTGCCGACTGGGCAGACAAGATCCGGCCGTACCTTCCTCCCATCAACTTCATCACTGTCCACTATGCATACTTCATTCTCTCCTGTCTCCTTTTCGCTCTCGTCTTCTGGGGCTGCGGGTCGCCGTCGAGCCTGCAGATCAGCTTCCTGGACAGCTTGTACCTCAGCATGTCGGCGCTCACGTCGACCGGCATGAACACGGTCAACGTCAGCCAGATGTCGACCGGGCAGCAGGTGGTGCTCTTCATCGCCATGTTGCTAGGCCACCCTATTCTCATCTCCCTGTGGACCGTCCTTTTTCGCAGACATATCTTCGAGAAGCGGTTTCGCGCCATTGTCAAGGCAGAGCGTGAGAGGAAGCTCAAATCAGGATCTGCTCTCGGGCTCTCCACGGGAATTTCTGACCTCCTGGCGCTGGCTCGGCTTCGAGCGAGGTCAAAAAACACAACAACCCAGCTGTCTCGGTTGGGTACGCGGATCGCGCGTAAAGAAGAAGACCCGGCATCCAGACGGCCAGAGAGACAAGATGCACACGACTTGGAAACTGGTCTGGCCCCGATTAGGGAGAACGTACCCCTTGCAACGGCTAACTTGGCTTCTACCCCCGGCGCCAGAAGTATGCGGAGTGCCGTCTTGCTTGAACGGCCTCATTGCCAGGATATCAGCCAGGGCGAGCCGAACAGCGTGTTCCGCAACTTGGAGAAAAAGAGAAAGAACGTTGGCAGAAACGGCGAGTTTTTCAACCTGACGCTCAAAGAGCGCGAGTATCTCGGCGGGGTTGAGTACCGAGCAGTCGAGATCCTCGTTGTCACAGTCGCTATGTACTACGTCTTGTGGCAGCTGCTGGGCGCCATTGCCCTAGGTGCCTGGATTGCAGTCAACGCCGCTGAGATCCCGGCTGTCAACCAGCAGAATCCGTGGTGGACCGGCATCTTCCTGGCTGTCTCGGCCTTTACGAACGGCGGCATGACACTGCTGGACGCGGGCATGACCGTGTTCCAGTCCGGTTACTACTTTGTGCTGATTGTGGTCACGCTCCTCACCCTCGCCGGCAGCCAGGCGTCGCCAATCTTCCTCCGCTTCATCATCTGGGTCCTGTCACACCTCCTCCGCTACTCGACCAAGGACGAGAGTTACGCCGTGTGTGAAGGAGACGTTCGATTTCATCCTGCAGTACCCCCGCCGCGTGTACATCAACATGTTTCCCGCGCGGCCTACCTGGATGCTATCCGTTTGGCTTGGCGCATTCCTGGTTGTAGACTGGGCCATGTTTTTTCCTGCTCAACATTGGGAATGAGGTCATCGAGAAGATCCCTCCTGGCCCGCGGGTCATGGACGGGCTATTCCAGTCTGTGTGTAAGCGATCCCGACGACTCTGGAATGCGATTCTTGAGACGATAACTTTCGTTCGCTGCTAACATCACAGCCATTCTTTCTGGCGGCTTTGCTGTCGTCCCGATATCCGCAGTGTACTTTGGACTGCAGGTTTTGTGGCTGGTCAAGATGTATGCATCCGCGTATCCAACCTCCATCACCGTTCGCGGCTCCAACGTCTATGAGGAGCGCTCCCTCGGCATCTACGCAGGAGACGAGCCAGAGACGAGCACACAGGACGAGAATCAGGAGAAGCAAGTGGGAACTGGGGCCGGCGGCCTGTTTCTCTCGCCAGGGGTTGGAACACAGCACCCACCGACGCCGATGTCGGCAGCCTCGCGGGTTTCCCGGGTTTCCCGCTTGTCTCGTCTCTCTCGGGCTTCGCGAGGCGGCATCGACAAAATAGTGGACATCGGTCGGGAGGCACAGCGATCCTCGGGCGGCAGCTGCAGAGGCGCATGACCGGATTCCAAGGTGTTGGTGTTGCCCCTGTGCACCCGCGCCATCAGAGGAAGAACTTGCCCCAGCTCGACCGACCAGACGACACGGCCAGCAGCAGCACAGCGGACCGCTCCCTGGCAAGTCATCCAACAGGACAGCAGGATCTTGTCTCCCACCATGTGCGCAGTCAGCTGTCTCATGACGTGTGGTGGATCGCGTTTCGCCTTCTTCCTTGTGACCATCATCGAGACCTCCCACACGCTGGCTGACCCTGCCGCCTACAGCCTGTTCAACATCCTGTTCGAGATCGTATCGGCGTATGCGAACAACGGCGTGACAATGGGCTTGCCTACTGCGGCATACAGTTTCAGTGGTGGATGGCACCCCGGCAGTAAGTTCGTGCTAGTGCTTGTCATGCTCCGAGGGCGGCACCGCGACCTTCCCGTGGCCTTGGACCGTGCCGTGAAGCTGCCCAGTGTCGACTTGGACGAGAAGGAAGAGGATGACGCTGAGATCCGAGGGGTCCTCAGCAGAACGCCGAACCTTGGCCAGAGCCCAGCTCTACTCTCGCCGGGCATTATCTGGCCGTTCACGCCAAGGTAGCGGTTAGTGCAGTTAGGAAGAGTCTTACTCCCCGCGGTCTGATTGGTTGATGGCAGAGTCTTGATGGGCCGATGTTCGTAACCGCTCTTCGCGTCAGAGCCGTGTCGTGCCGCACATCCGGGATTTGTTAAAAGTTGAGCTGGGTCCGGAAAGAACCTTCTGTCCAATGGCTGTGTGCTACTTGGTGATTATCTGTGCCGTCGTGTTCGCCACCTCCACTGATTCAGGGATCCCGTGTGCAATCCACGTTTTATGACCCCCACCCAGTCCACCGGGCCCACCGCGGCAGATGTCGAGCTGCCTCACTTGGCAAATGCTTGCTTAGTCTTGGCCCCTGACTCCAGTTGAAAACCGAAAATGTTGAAAGCTCCGACATGTTGCGGATCCAGCGGAAACGGACTTGATATTTCCCCAACGTCCCAGCGTGATGGATATGGGGAATGTCTGGGGAGCCTGCGGAGAGGATGATCAGTCCGGGGTTGAGTTAAAGGGAGTCTCGCCTTGAGACTTGAGACCATACGAGCAGACTGCGACTCCGAGCTCCCAAGTACATACCTTCAACATCATCATGGCGGCGAAGGAGGCAAAGACTCAAAATGTCGAGTTCAGGTGAGTCTTCGATGTCGTTTGTGACTCGGTAATATAGGCTGACTGGTCCAGGACTCGGAACACGTGGGCGTCCTGACCAAGGAACATCGGCGGTATCTCCTGCAACGCCATGGCACCCTGGACCTCGAGCCGCTGCCAGACATGACAGACAGTGATCCGTACAACTGGCCAAAATACAAAGTGAGTCTCTCGACGGTCTCATGCAGGCAGGCGGCTGATTGCTCAGAAAATCATCAATCTGGCCATGATCGCCTTCCACGCCATGATGGCCACCTTCACCGCAGCTGCCGTGCAGTCCGTCTTTGCCGAAATCGCGGAAGACCTCGGCGTCTCGATCCACCGGGCCTCGTACATGCTGTCCCTTCAAATTGCCGTCCTAGGCGGCGCCTCTATTTCTGGCGCCCCCTGTCCCAGCGGTTTGGGCGCAGGCCCATCTTCTTACTCTCCCTCATCTGTAGTCTGGTCGGCAACGTGGGCTGCGCCGTGAGTCCTTCGTACGGCACAATGGGTTTGTGCAGAGCCATCACGGCTTTCTTTATCTCGCCGGCCTCGGCCATCGGCAGTGCCGTTGTTGCCGAGACGTTCTTCAAGAAGGAGCGCGGCCGGTACATGGGGATCTGGACCATGATGGTCACGCTGGCGTACCAATGGCTCCTTTCCTCTTTGGATTTGTCGCTGTCAGGGTCGGGTACCGCTGGATTTATTGGGTGCTGGCGATTGTGAGTTCTGCCCTGCTTTCCTGTTGTTCCTCGCTAACATCGTCAGACCAATGGCGTCCAGTTCATCATTTACTTTTTTCTCGGGAGCGAAACGCTCTACCTCCGCGGTCCGACGCCGGTATCGCCTGCGGCAACTGCGAAGCCCTCATTCACTCAGAGCCTTCTCTCTTTTGGCCGCATTGACCCTGAGCCCCTCAAACCATGGGACTTCATCCAGCCGCTGGTCTTTATCACCCGCCCCTGCGTCTTCATCCCGGCCGCCGGCTACGCGATGGTCTTCCTGTGGGCCAACATCATGATGTCGGTCGAGACAGGCCAGCTGTTCCCGCAGAATTTTGGCTTCGACTCCCAGCAGGTCGGCCTCCAGAACATCAGCATCATCATTGGTTCCGTCATTGGCGAGCAGATTGGCGGCTTCCTGAGCGACTGGTGGATGTGGCGCCGCCACAGGAAGGCTGGCAGTGACAGCGAAAGCCAGGAAGAGGGTAAGGAGAGCAATCCACCACAGCCCGAATTCCGCCTCTGGCTGGGCTACCCCGGGCAGCTGCTTACCATCTGCGGCGTCGTGGTGTATTTCGTCCAGATAGACCGTGCCGGCCACTCGTGGAACATCACTCCAGTCGTTGGAATGGGGATCGCGGCGGCTGGGAACCAGATCGTCACGACCGTCATGACGACATATGCGGTGGACTGCTACCGCGAGGACGCTGCCGGAATCGGTGTCTTCATCAACTTTGTAAGGCAGACGTGGGGTTTTATTGGGCCGTTCTGGTTCCCTGAGATGATCAAGGAGGCTGGGTTTGGAGCATCGGCTGGGATTGCCACAGCTATGCTTGTTGCTGTGTCGATGATTCCGACGGCGGTGGTGCAGTGGAAGGGGCGGGACTGGCGATAACTTTGGATGTTATTTAGGGATAACGTACATTATAAGCGAGTCGTGGGTATAAGCCGGTTGTGGCTTTCTTAGCGCGACACGCCATCTTTCCACCCAACATCAGTTTTCTCCACAACGCAATATGCCTCCTCCTTGAAAGGAAGCCAGGGTCATCTTAGCCCTTGAAGCTCTTCGAAACGACAAGCAACTAGGGCTTGAAGCCGTAGCTAAGCTTTATAACATACTAGCTTCAACCCTCTATGACCGACGCGCTCGTCGACCTGCACGACGCGACACTACGCCCAATTCGCGCCGGCTCGCCAATTCTGAAGAGAAGGCTATTGTTCAATATATCATTGAGCTATCTGCGCGATCTTTTCTACTAAGATGGCGTGAAGTGGAAGATATGGCCAACTAACTGCTACGCGCGCGATGCGCCTCCTGTCGGCAAGCTCTAGGTCTATAACTTCGTCAAACGCCATCCAGAGCTCTATACGCGTTATACGTGTACATACGACTACTAGAGGGCTAAATGCGCGGATTCAAGGATCATTGGCGAGTAGTTTATTGCTTAGCACTATGCAACCCTAGGTCTTCTAGACACTATACAACCTTCGAGAAGCCGAGGCGTAGTCAACGCCTATCAAGCTTGCATTGCCAACCACCAAAATAGCCCCCCAACTTCAATGTTGACTACTATGGACTAGCTTGCTAAGGGTACGATGGCTATAATGCACAAGGTGGCTGTCCTTCAGGTAGAGGTCTCTTCGCTCCATAAGGCCAATGAGGCACTAAGCAAGCGCCGAAGAGCTAAAAAAACAGGTCTGCGGCTTGGAGGATCACTTAACGTGCAAGGTGCATACGATCTACTAGACTAGAAGGTCGTAGGTGGTGAGGTAGTGCAAGAAATGCAGCCGGATGGTGGTGGTTCAGGGGTGCACGTACGAAGGTTCGGTGCTATAGGGTATGCGGCAAGCCTAGCTATAATGCGCGCACTTGTTAGGAGGCCGTAGAATTATCTGATTCAGCGTGTTTCTAATGTAATTATAGTTGGCTCCTAGTGTTGTTGTGCTTGCAATTGAAGATAGTTGTTATAAAGTAGCGGAAAGGCCACAATGTCACGAATTAAGCCAACAGGATGGCCGCAGGAGGCAGACCCAGTGGGGCGTGGCGGATGCCCACGAGCCAATCGTTATAAGAATAATGTTGCGATGAAGGGTTTGAATGTAAGGAAATTGAGGATGTGTTGTATTGAGTTGAAGTTGTGGAAGAAGTGGAAGATGGGCGCAATGGCTATTTAATAGCCATTGCGGGCAACAAACGCAGGCAAAGCAAACGCAGGCGAGGCGGCCTGCAAACGCAGGAGGTCAACGACCCCGTTTGCAACAAATAAGGCACACCAATAGGAAGAAGGCCAAGAATGCTATGAGGGCGTACAGGGGCGAGCAGGTTGCAGGATGCAAGGTGCTCAAGGGCGCTCAGGGGCATAGCACTACAGAGCATCTAGGATGCTACGAGTAATCGGGGCGCGAGGACCGCGAGCGCCTTAGGAGGAAGCCTGTATATAGTTCACGATCTTTATGCCTACGGGCACCATAGTAGCTTCCTCAATAAGCAATCATACAAGCAGTATCCCCCTACTATTGAGACAATTGCTTGTATACACTTGTTGTAGACCTTTTGGCTCTACCGAACAGTCATCCCGACCCCAGTTAACCTTCAGGAGTCCCTTTTAGACGAGGGATTCGACCGTTCGTCACACACACAACCCGCTTATAACCACGACTCGCTTATAATGTACGTTACTAATGACCGCATTGTTTTCCTGTTAATGGCCCAGCATCAGTTGGTTGAATCGTAGCTTTTTTTGTTCTCACTCCATGGCCATACTGCGGTGTCCAAGCACAGCAACCAGAGTCAAAGAAAATCAAAGCTCCACACCCGAAGCCACGATCTTGCGGAGCTTGGGCCGAACAGCATTATGGGAGGGGGGTGCGGGAAAAACAACAATAGGAAAAGAGGGCGAAACTGCTGATTCTGAGGAGGCAGGCCAAAAAAGAGGGCCGTCTGGAAGTGGAACAGGGCCGGTGGGTAGCACACCTGTCAAGGGTCAAACGTAGGAGTATTCTTGGGTTTAAAAGCTCGTTTCGTTAACAAAACAAACTGCCAAGGTCAGAGCTTTCGACAACAAGCACAGCTTGAGATTGGCACAGCAGACCGAAAAAAGCAGCTGAGAGTGCGGGCTGCCTATTTCCCTCCTTTCCATCGACAGGATCCTTGGCCGCTTATTCAGCTAGCAACACGTGAATTAACCAATGGTAGCACTTAGTCAGCGGAAATTTCACTCCAGTCCCGAGTTTCACCCCGCTTGTTTAGCGGGGTGCTGACTGTGCAATGAACTCAAACGGTTGAAAGGGAAGCTTCTGTTATCCCGCGCCCTCATTCAAACAAGGCTGGTAAGGAACACCAGAGGGCATGTAAGTACTCAGTTGACTGTGATTGTAGCAGTATTGATGTGGAAACGAGGGAACCGGGAGAGGCATGTTGGCAGATTGGGTCGTTGGCAATGAATAATAATAGATTGGGAATTCAGGAGGAGCAGGACGATCTGTCTAGTAATTACAAAGAAGTGAGAGCTCCATGAGCCTCGGTCCGTGACCGCCAATTACGGCAACAACACAAGCCTCTTCGTCTTGGCCTCCTCAGTGTCCCAGATCGATTGAATATCTGCCAGCGACGCGGTGACCACATTCTGGGGCCTCGACATCTTGGCTACCGCAGCTAACGCCCCCCGCCAATCTCCTCCTTCACGTCCATCTTTCCCCAGGCGCCCATGCCGGATCCTGTAATCCGAACGGGCTTGGAGTTGAGCAAGCGGGCAGGCAACCCGATAGTGTCTTCACCGGCAAGATCGCCCACGTGGATGTACTGCAGGTCCTTGCCGGGCTCGACCTCAGCAATTGCAAGACGCCAACCGCCGCTCGGCCGCCCACAAAATCAAGAATGATGTGCACCGGGCCGACATCGGAAGGCAAGGTAAAAGGCTCGCGCAAAACAGCTCGGGCATCGAGGCCTTCGACGGCCGCCAGAGTATCTTCGCTGCGTGACATGCCAACGATACGGCTCGCCCCCAGGAACGAGCCACGATAATGGCAGCTCGACCGCTGGTGTGGTGCGCCAAGTACCAGCACGGTGGCGCCCTCGTAGCTGCCGGGGAGAGCACGGCAACGGAGAGCCATCCAGCTGCTTCCAACCGGGTTGACGAGTGTGGCCACAGCAATGGGGTCCGCACCAGCGGCAAGCTTGACAAGTTGCTGACGCTCGACGTTGGCCCTCTCTGCAAAGAGGGAGGCGGCCATGGGGTTGACGTAGTAGAGATCTCTTGTGGCTTCGTCCTGGACAACACCGTCGACGCTGGGGTCGAAGGGGAGTGAGGCATCCCTGGCACTGGGATGCTTGCCAATGGCTCGACCTCGCACCAGCGGCGGAACAGCAACGGCCACGACCTTAACTTGGAGCTGGGTGGGCGAGGGAGCGGGCAGGTCTGGCGCAGAGATGAACTCGGGGGCAGATCCCCATGAAGTGATGCGAGCAACCTTCATGTTGAGCGTTGGAAATGGTGAAATGCGGCTCTGGACTGATTGTTCACGCGGATTGATGATCGTGTTGCTCTTGAGAAGTTTTGTGCGAAGAGACTTCCCATGTTGAGGTGCAGGGTGGCGGGTGTGTGGCGGTTCGGTGGACGGAGTCAGGAGTATCTGGCCTAGATATAAGATTGAGGAACATTAGTAAACATTGCGTGGCTTCAACAATTGACGTTTGCGCTTCGTAATATCAGCCCGCCATATTGTAGTGTTGATGGCCTATCTGACCGGGGCGGGAAGACAGATTTCAGCTTGTGCCGTCCTTGTGGGATTTTGCTCTCCGAGAGGCATGTAAACCCCTGAGACTGCCCTCACCAACGCCAAAAACGGCCCCCAAATGTCGACGCTAGCAGCAAATGCTCCCCATTCCAATTGGCCAGCTGCTTGGGATGCAGAGGATTGCTCGCCGCTGACAAAGCAGCCACGACGGGTCCCTGGCTTCGACCCGTTTCTCAGGGAGATTACCGCCTCTAAGAGTCGGCCTGTTCATGATCCTGCGAACCCACACTCGATGAGTCGAGGATCGAGCACCATTGATGAGACGCAGCAGAATGAGGAAGCGAGCATGCGACTCCTGTTATCAGCGGAAGGCAGGTTATCCACTACTTTTCAGACCGGACTGTAAAAGTTGACCGCTGCAGATACATTGCGACGGCACCCCTCCCGCGTGTGACTGGTGCCGCCACCATGATCTCGCCTGCACGTTCAACCGCCAATTTCCATGAGGAGGAGAGGCAAGGCAAAAAAGTGTGTGGGCTGAGATATCCTGCGTACCGTCAAAGCTGATAGACTGACATTTGTTTCGAGGTCTCTGTTACGTGCGACGGAGCGACCGCCAGATCTGGCTGGCCCAATCATGCCCGCCGTGGACAGCGTTCCTTCTCCCCACCCGAGCCTGCCAGAGAGGCAAGCGACAGTAAGCGGGAATCTGCCGTTCTCCCCACCGTCCTCCTTGGACATATGCACGCCACGGAGCAGCCCTGATTCCAGTCTCGTTGCTTCGGCCCCTTTGCATGCACCTGTCTTTGGCAAACTTCACTTTGCTGGCCGTCATCTCGGGGATATCAGCGTGCAGCATGGTATTCCGTTCCTCTCAGCGGAAGGCCAGAGATGGATCGCGTCTCGGACCGGTGAGAGCGCACCGTTCCAGGCGCTGTGTGCATCGGCACCATCATCTGGCACACGCCGTGGTGTCCACCCAGCATTCCTGTGCGCAAATACGGTGCACCTAACTCCAAGGATGGAGTTCCCGGACAGGAGAGTGGTGGAAGAGTGCCTCGAAATATTCTCGACCCACCCCTTCAAACGAATCTGGCCGCTGGTTGATGCAGCTCTCTTCCGACAGACGATTAACCTGGCCTACGACAGTTTCGCGGGATGCTCCCTCGACTCCATGTCTGCACGTGCATGCATCTCTCCTTTTTGGCCCTCCTGACGCTCCATCACATGTATCCCAAGTCGATGCCGGCACTCGACAGCGAGGAATGTGCACTCCAGGCCCAGTGCCTGCTTCCCCAGGTGCTTCATGAGACTAGCCTTAACGGCCTGCAGACTTCTTTGATGTTGGTAAGTCGCCTACGGTTTCGTTTGGGTTCTATCTTACCACTGACTGCCGGCCAGGGACTGTATCACCTCTTGCTCGGCCAGCTACAGAGGGCGGCCGTGTATCACTCCATTGCCTCTCGCATGATGTTCACCCTCGGCGCCAACACCATTGCAGGCCCCCCCCGCTGGCTGATGACAAGGCCGACCATTCCTGGCGGGTGAGCCACCAGCTGAGGAAACTCTTCTGGTTGATTTACAGCAATGACAAGGAATTATCCTTGCGAACCGGGCAGCCTCCGTCCATCAACGATGACGACTGCGACCTGACGCCGATTCCGGGATACGTGGGTTTGAAGTACATACACGACGCAGACGAATTTGACCCTTCTCTGATGGATGACGCTTCCCCCTCCTCTGCTCCCCGGCGACGCCCGGCTAGACATGATCAAATCCAAGACGTACACGCTGCTTTACTCAGCCAAGGCGCTGCGAAAATCCGACGCCGAGCTTATCCGCGACATCCGCCAGCTCGACGACGAACTAGAGGCGTGGAGACTGTCTGTGCCACTTCAATTCAGGCCTTCGCTGTCGCTACGCGAAATCCATTTAGAGCCGTCTCTGTCAGAGTTGAGGAAGATGGAGAGGATCATGGCGCACTTCCAATACCGCCATCTGGTGGCCACGATTCACGAGGCAACGGGAAGGTGTCGCTCTTGGACGTCTCAGCAGAGCTTTGAGATGGATGGGGTCAGTTCCAGCCTGGCACTGGCGGTTGAGGCGAGTCGGTCGACATTGTTCTATCTCCGCACCATTGTCGACGATCTGATGGGCGAGGTCTTCTGGTAAGCCAGGCTTCTAGGATCAATATGTTTGGCCGCTGGCGCTGACAGTTTAGGATGGCGGTTTTCTATCCAATCTCGGCCAGCTGGACGATCTTCTGCAATGTCATGCATAGTCCCCTGAATCCGATTGCCGAAGCGGACCTCGATCTGCTTCAATCGGTGCCAATTCTTATCAAGAAGATGCGCCTGCGGCGGCTCGCCCGAGACGAAATGGTCCATTTGAAGATGGTTGACGACTTTGTTGCCGAGCTCGCGCGTCTGGCAGAGAGTGCTATCTTGAGGGCGCGTGAGGAATGAGAAATAGGAGCAAGCTGTGAGGCCTTGGAAACTCAACGGAGGCTCTTTGAAGGCGATTGGCTCAGTCCGCCAGTCTCCTCATGTCCCGTCTCCAAGTTTCGCTCAGCGCCGGGAGAAACCGGGCGTTGCATTACTAATGCTGACTGGGCTTGGGCGGCAGCTGGCAGCGGCCTTGTACGGGGCGTTGACCGACTCAGCAGCACGAATTGATTACACATCGTTGGATTGGGATTCTCATATCATAAAGCCAGACAAACTTTCAAATGTTTCAGATGCCCAAAGTGTAGGACATTCACCACTGATACCGATCCTCTCCTAACAAGCGGGCAATCATGAACGCGATCCAAATCCTCGGCCCCGAAAGCAGCCCTACCGTGTCCCTCAACCGTCCCATCCCCTCGCCACTCCTGATCCTGCCTCGCTGGACTCCGAAGTTCTCGTCCGCGTCCACTCAGCAGGCCTTACCGCCGACGAGCTGACCTGGCCCGAAGTCTACAAGGCCTCCAACCCGTCGCACATCCCTGGGCTAGACATCTCAGGCGTCGTCGCCGCCCTGCCGCCGATATACGCCGGCCCGCTGTCTGTCGGCGACACCGTCTACGCCATGCTGCACCCAGACCGCGGCAAGGGCCAGGCCGACTACGTTTATGCCCGTGCAGAGGAGCTGGCGCCCAAGCCTAGTAGCTTGTCCCACGCGCAGGCTGCAGCGTTGCCTATCCCTGCCCTGACCGCGTGGGAGGCGCTGTTTAAACGCGCCTACAGTTTGTCGATGTCAGGTAGCATATCGCCGAGCAGCAGGACAAAGAGGGTGTTGGTGACAGGGGCGAGCGGGGCGGTAGGGAGCATGATAGTGCAGCTGGCTAAGAAGGTTATGGGTGCGACGGTGGTGGCGCTCGCGTCCGCGGCGAAGCACGGGTATTTGCATGAGCTCGGAGCCGACGAGACGGTGGATTATGCGGCAATTAACTGGGAGAGGGAGGTGGGGTTAAGGAGCGTGGATGCCGTGTTCGATGCGCTGGTGGGGAGGTGCTCGCAAGGGCATGGGGCACCGTCAAGGATGATGGTGTCGTGGTCACTGTTGCTGATCCACCCCCGGCATGGGCTAGGGACAAGGCGGCCGTTCCGAAGGAGCTGGAAGGTCGTCTGGGGGTGAGGTATATTTACTTTATTGTCTCGCCGGACAGCGAAGCCTTGGGGAAGATCGGGGAGTTAATTGACGAGGGCACCATCAAGCCTTTGCCAATTGTCAACTTTGATGTTGACAAAGCTATAGAGGCTTGGGACTTTGCGAAGCAGCGGGGACGACAAGGTAAGGTGGTTGTTGATTTTGTAAGAGACAGCGTTCGCACGACCAACTGAGGCATCTTTGAAGATAAGGTTATATGTCCAAGGGATAGCCTTGAGCCCCGACTTGATATTATTATACAGCCCACTCTAGAGATACGCGCACGACAGGAATATGTGAAGTCCTTCATAATTGGTTCACTGTTTGTTACGGTAATTTCCGCCGTTCCCATGCCGGAGTCAGCCCCTGTAACTCACCCACATCTTCAGCGCCGTGACATGACAACTTCCCGTCCCTTCCTCTTTTCATTAGCTTACAGCTGGCATTTTCAACGCCTTTCCACTCGGCAGCTTCCGGTCGTTCCCCTCCAAGCCGATTGCATCTCACCACTATCTCATCACGGGTATCCCTCGCAAAAAAATCACTTTCTCCTCTCGTGATTCTATCACCAAATTCACAATGTACGTAAGCAAACGCCAAGTGGGCCCCCTTGACACGGACCCTTCTCGCTAACCCAACCGGGATATTCTCCCACTTCAGGGCCGCCACGTTCAGTCCTACGCCCTACTAAGAAGGGAGGCAACTGGATCTCCAAGTGTGCAAAAGCTACTCTCCCAACCTGCCGTCCCGCGTTACCGACACCATCAGCAGAGTGATCTCCATGACCATGTCCGTTGTACTGGATGTCACCTTCCAGACCCGTCAGGGCCCGCCTATCCACCGTGTGCTCAAGCTCTACGACCGTCGATTTGGCTCCTGCCTGCGTGAAGTTCGCAAGGACAGGGCCGCGCTGCACATACAGGAAAACGAAGCAGCGTTCGAGGCCTTTGTCAGGCGGGGAATGATGCCCGGGTCCTCCGCCATCGAAAGGAAAGAAACGAGACCGAGAGGCTCCCCGTCAGGGCTCGGGAGTTCCTTGACGAGCCCAATCGCACCGAAGGTCTTGCCAAGTACGAGGCCGCGCTCTGGCAAGACTGTATCGAGCACTTTGAATGCGAGACCAAGGCCTATCACCGACTCACCGATCTCCAAGGCACATTGGTCCCGCGCATCTACGCCTATATAAGTCTGTCGGCTACCAAGCTCGCGACCATCATACTACAGGAAATAGCGCCCTACTTTGAAGTGAGAGGTATCTTTCTAGAACGGATCGACGGATATTGTCTAGAAAACCTGACGCTCGGCCCCCTACCACAAAACCTAAGGACATGGCAGCACGTCATCCAGTTGGCCGTTGATGCAGCGTATGAGATCAACAAGCGCGGCGTCATTATGGAAGACTGTGCGCCGCGCAACGTGGTCGTGGACAGGCAGTCGCAGACACCGCGTATCGTCGATCTGGCACAGTGCATCTTCCGGGATGAGATGGTGAGCGAATGGTACCAGTGGGGGTGGTATAAGGACGAGGATTGGGATCCGGATGTCGAGTATTGGGAGCAAGTGAGTGCTACGAGTAACCTAGGGGCGATTGGGGCGGTTATGGCGAATCGTGTATAGAAGGAGACGGGTGTGAAGCTGGATTTCAGGTATCCTGACTGGAGTAGGATTATTGCTAAGATAAGACGGAGAAAAGAGGAGCAGCCGTAGTAGAACGGAAAACCCCTAGACGCTAAGGCCGTTGAGATAGTGAAGCAATAATACGACTGAATGTTTCGTCTGCCGAATCATCTCGATATAACATTTATATACTTTCCAAACACCTACAATAGTATACACCACCCCTCTCTTCAACCGCCCCTTAATGCCCCTCCCCACGAACCAACCCCTCCCTTAACCACTCGGGCACAAAAGCCTTGATCCTAAACTTCTTCCTCTCCTCTCCTTCACCTACCCCCACAATAAACTCATCTCGCTCCCTAAACCCGCCCGCGCCCGAACTCGCCTCCCCCGGCAGCACTACATCAGTCATGATCTCCAACCAGCATAGCGCGAGCCCGACATTCCCCACCCTGCTCAACCATTTCCCGGCACTCCGCCCTTTCTTGCCCCCCGGCGCCCGCCCGATACTCGCCTCGCGGGGGATCTGCTCGGCCGTCACACCATCCTCAATCTCAGGCCGATACCCCGCCACTAAAGCCCCCCGGGGTCGCAGTTTGGGTGTCCGGGTAGAGCACACACGGCAAAATGCGCTTGCGCACCACCCCGATGCTCGGTGCGGATAGTCAGCTCCTGGCCTACATAGCAGCCCTTACGGAAGTCGATGGCGTTTAGCGGCGGAGATGGTAGCTTGCTTCCAGGACTATAGGGAGGGGAGACGAAGGGGGGATAGGGGAGAAGGTGAGGAGGCGGTGGCCTAGGTTTAGGGCGCGCGTGCCCGGGGTGGTTATTATCGTTTCGGATAGGGGATAGGGGGAGAGAAGGGGAGGCGTCGTTCCACGCCTGCTAGACGGCTCCCTCGCCCTCGTCCAGCAGGCGCACGTCGAACTTGGCGCGGAGCTTATACCGGCGGATGTGCTTCTGTAGGCGGTCGGCCTCGGCGGCGTCGACCTCGACGAGCCAGCTATGGCCCGGCGGGTGGGCTGTATCGCGCGCGTCGTGGTAGATGAAGACGTCGTGCAGGATACGGCCCTAGGCGGTCAGGAAGGCGGAGTAGAAGCTGGCGTTGGACCGCTGGTGCTCGCTGGTAGGGCTGGGGCCGGCGTAGCCCGGGAAGAGGTTGGCGGTGATGACGCCCTGGAGGTACTTTGCGGCGTCCGGGCCCGAGACGGAGATCAGCTTGCGGGAGGAGAGCTCGGCGAGGCCGGCGGGGACGGGGCTAGGCGGAGCGGCATGGCGGGGCGCGGAGCGGAAGAAGGCGCGGCGTTGGTGTGCTAGGAGCCGGGTAAGACACGCGCGGCAGGTGAATACGCCCGGGGTCCTCACGGCGGACACCGCGCCGGTCGACGGCAGAATCCTCCGCGCTGGCTATATTGTAGTAAAGGTGTTACGGTCGGGGTCTAGCCGGGTTCAGATTGGGCTGGTCTGGGTGAGAGCTGTCGTCCGAGCTTCATCCGAGCAGAACGTTTTTGCCGATCGGCGAGCGGGACTTTGCAAGGCCGACGTAGTCTATATGCCATCAGCACTGTGAGTGGGTCTGGAGAGATGAGTTATCGCCGGTTTCCAGGTTCCACGCGGGAAACAGGAAAGGGATTAAGGCTCCCAGGGGCGGCGCCGACGTTGCGCTGCGACAGGCATTGCACGACAGCGCGATCGGCACCCGCGCGATACACGCCCTACAGAACTATAGCGCGGAGGAACCCCCATTTGACGGCAATGCGTATACCTACAGCTCGACCTACCACGCCGGCACCGGTACCCTCCAGCTGTACGCGCACCATGTCACGCGCCGCCGACCGCGCCCAGGGGGCAGCCCGAGTACTACATGACTCAGGTCGATGGATGGCAAATGACCGGCAACATCGATACTTTTCGGCGAGGAGCAACGTCATTCAGGAATGCACAGGACTCGGCGCAAAGGCACTGCGACAGCTTTATCCAGGCGGCAAACGCAAGAGCACGCCAGTCCGATGTAGAGGCGCCGCCCGAAGCAGAAATCATAGTTGCCGTGGCGGAGCAATACGAGGAGTGGACTGACGAATTCGTGGATTGCGAGGACTATCCTAGATCACTAGCTGTGGGCACTAACGATTACGCTGTACCTAGGGACATCGAGGAGGCGCTGGCTCTTCTATAGTACCTATATATAGAGGACGAGGAGCCTAGCCAGGAGTCTATATCTCTTGGTGCCGAACCGGCTATGTGCTTTGCCACGAGCTCCGCGTCGAGCTTTAGCCAAAGCCAGACCAGTTCGAAGCGAACTAGGTCACCCCGTAGTCCCCCGTCGAATTCCTAGCCGCGCAAGAAACATGGCTTAGCCAGGAGGATACGCCAGAGCGCGTCTCGACGAGCGGCGGGGTCCTTCACGCAGGCCTCAACGTCTATAGGATCTGCTATACCGCTACCGCATTGAGTGAAGTATACTAGACTTGGAGTGAGATAGATCAGAAGTGGTTCTACTGAACGAGGACAGGAGTTTGCATCTAGGAGGATTGGGAGTAGTGTGCGCATGCCGATACGCGGTCCGCTGGCAGAGGTTGTTTTAGCAGGAAATGTGTCAACCTTGGTCCCATTTTATAGAGTCCTGCTTGCCAGCTATATCTGCGGGGAGGAACGATAGACAAGCCCTTTCTCATTGGCAGAGGAGTTTGGCATAGGCGAACTTCTTGCTTAGAGGGAGTGTCGGCTCCTTGCGCTAGCCCTCTAGGATGTCCTTAAGCGTGAAGATGCTAGCGGCTACAGGCAGGCGGAATAGTAACTTGTACGTTGTGTATATGTCGTAGCTAAGAGACACTACACCGAGGCAGTCGAGCGTGCGCATCTCGGCCGGCTTGTAGATGCGCTTATTGTAGATGCGCGAGTAGCGCGGCTCGCTCGGCCCCGTTTCTTCTCGACAAGCATAGGACGGGGCGGCGGATAGAATTTTAGTAAACCACAATGAATCGAATTAGCCTAGGGGGAGCGTATATTTAGAACGGGTCTTATAGAGCTCTAGGTATGATTGAGAACGTACTTGATATAAGATGGTCGCTGCTAATCATATTCCTGGTGGGATTAGGCTGCGTAAGTAGGGAGATGGGATTATGAAAGGACGTCGATCAGTCTACGATGGGTGTTACAGGAAGCAGGCAAAATAGTGATGGTATTGTCTATGTAGTATGTGTGTGATAGTGGGGGCAAGGCAGTGGTGGGCCGAAGATATGCAGGGTAGGGCAGCGCCCTACCTGCAACAATGGGTCTGCACCGCCGCCTATATTGGCTGGATAATGAGCTATATGGAACTTACCGCGCAGCCGTATTACTAGGGCAAAGGCTGTCGGAGAAGGCTCCAATTGGCCTAGAAGAGAACGGAAGCTGCTGCAAATAGCAGACCGCCGCGCTTCCCTTCCCAAGTCGTGCAAGCATTCGTTCGAGGCCGCGGTCACTTCATTGCGGAGAGCTACAAATAATCTCGCGCAAACCGCCTCGTAAGAGGAATACGAGCACTATAGACGGGAATCGAGCTAAAGGCCAAGTCGGGGGAGGAAAGATAGGGTTGAGATGTTCCTAGAGGCCCAAGTACCTTGACAAGTCTGAAATCCTCTGATGTAATGCTCCCTCCCGACTCCTTAACGAATCAGTAGTCGAGCGCGAAACCGCAATGAAAGAACCCTCGCTATCCTACAGCTATAGAATTCAAGAGGTTGTGGACAATCCCGTCCTCTGATGGAATTGCGCCAGCACCTTAGGGCATTCGTCGAAATACGTAGCAGGTTCCTAAGTATTATGCTTATGCCCATACCCTTTCCACTTGACCTAGTACTCCTACCCTCTTTCTCCCTGTCGCGACTCCAAAATCTCCTCGACCTGAATATACTCGCCTTCCTGAACCTCCACGGCTAGGGAAGCCACTCTTGAAGGGGGGCGCGCCCTGTCGAGGAAGTCCTCTCCGCTGGTGGCTTGCGCCGTTGGGATTCGGCTATATGATCGTTTCGTCTATGATTCGTACAGGGGTTCCACGTGAATTCCACCTGAAAAGTCGCTATCCTATCCACCAAAACGCGCCTGAGGAGGACGGCTGCTTCAAGTGGCCATTCCTCGAAGCTTGCGAAAGCAGCCTTGAGTATCTCCTCTTCTAAAGCGGAACCCCTTGAGGATCGCAGCTTAGAAATGCTGCGCAGACTTTGGCGGCGCTGTAGGCCTTGGGTTGGTGGTGGTCTTTGAGCCCGTAGTGGTGGGGAGTTGGTGCAATGCATAGGTGTCTGCCGCTTGGGTGCTGTTCTGCGGGGCCAAAGTTTTACCCTGCGGCGCTTTTCTGGTGGCCGCTAGACAACATCCTTATCCTTGCCCTGCTCGGCGTGAGAGCAGTCCTCCTCGCCGTCGGTATCGCAACGTCGTCGACGTCGACGACGACCGACGTTGTACTGAAGGTTGACCCGCTCCTCGCTGGCGGGCGGCTGCATAGATGGCTCGGCATGAGCCACCTCATGGTCGCTATTGCTCCCATCGTCTGACAACCTCGGTATGCTTGCCCGACCCTCCCGTGCTTGTAGTTGCACGACAGAACCATTTGGACTGAGGAACTTTCCAGGGCACTCGTCTGCCAATCCGGTGGTGCTGGCTGTCGTTATTCCCCCGAGCCTTGCTTCACATCGTGGCCAAAAGATACGCACTTCCAACGTGTCGTCCTAGTGCCGGGGGTGAGGAGGATCCCCGTAGGCTTCACCGGCGAAGTTCCTACCGCCGGTGCCGGGTTGCCCTGCTGCTATGTTGTTTTCTCCTTGCTCGACTTGGATGCGGCTGGACGGTCTCGGGGTGGGGGGGTGCTATCCTCATCCTGCTCTCCTCTGTCGTCCGGAACGAGAGGATGACGTTGTTCTAGATCATTCGCCTGATTGCTATCGTTATGGCGATCACGATGCTGAGAGGGGTGGCAGCTGCTAGACTTCTATTGTAGATCAAACCCACTCTGGGGCAGAAGGCATGGCTCGGCATCCGCTAGTTCAAGCTCGCTGGTGCTCTCGTCGTCCGGCATTGTGGGTGTGCGTGCCTAGCTCTCCATCACTTGCGGTAGCGTGGTAGGATACATTCCATTCTGCTCTTCTCTACTATGTGAAACCAGATGATGGTACTCTGGGTTGGCCGTCTAACTACTGTCGCCGTGGCGATTACAGTACTAAGAGAGGCAGTGGCCATCGGACCACTGCTGTGATTCAAGCCCAAGACCAAAGGCAACTAGGTATAGATCCTAAAGATGACTATAAGAGTCCAATATAGACTACGACGGATCGGGTTCTATATTATTGTATGCGCTCTTGGTGGCACGTCTCCGTTGGAGTGCCCTGTGGGCCTTGGGTTTCGGCTACCTCGATGAGCCTCTTAGCCTTAGCCAGGTCATCCTGCTTCCTTTACGCAATCATCCGACGAGCAATGCCTACATTTAACAACCCCCCGGACTTCAGAGGAGTGTTCTTTTGATTCCACGTACCCTGGCGGTAGCCTCTACAAGCTTGGTCCTCCCAGGGTCTCTCCTTATCTGAACAAGCTAGGTAGCCGCGATGAGTGACCCCGGATAAACCTGCTTAGATCGTAAGCAAAGTTAGGATCCAGACCCTCGTCCTCTTCCAGCAGCCTCCAGGCCCCGGGCCACCTTGTTGATTTGCTGCAACGTCATGGGGCCCGAGATGGGAAGAATGTAGTCCTTCTAGTCCCTAGGTGGTAATGTTGGGGTGCTTTGGAGCTATTGGAAGCACTAGGCGATGCGATTAGGTTTTTTACATCCCGTCTTTCAGCCTGGAGCCTCTTCTATATATGCTTATAATAGCCGTGGCGTTTAATGAACCGGCTAGTCCAGTTGTGACCAACGGTTGGAGGGTCTGCCTGCTCATAACGGCTGGTCCGCAGGATATACCGAATTCCCGGGCAACCCTGGCCACTTTTGCACCTTGATTTTCTTCCAGATATCGGAGGCATCTTAGGCGCGTGATTCCGTCGCGATCAGCCCGAAAAAATGTGGTTGTAGTGCTGATATTTGACGATGTTGTTGAGAGGATTGAAAAAGTGGTTAAACTGCTGCTCTGGTTAAATTGCTGGAGAGCACCACTTAACGTGGGCGACGTGTGGGAGACCGAGGAAAAGTGGGGCATGGCACGGGTAGCGTGGCGGCCGGGTTGCTCTGAGATGTGCGATCTCCTGTCAGGGCTATTTTTACTTACTAAAACAGCTAGGTCATAATTGGAGCCAAAGGCTGAACCACAAGATTACTAAAATACCTCGGACGGAACTACGTTTGTTGAATTAATACAGGACCAAGCACTCGAGGACCGAGACCACGAATGGCACCTGATCCCATCCGGGACATCAACCCTTCCAAATGCCACACACTACATACACAAATACACACCGGGCTGCTATAGAAATCAAGCCTGTTGCTCATCCAACCTCTTCCTCAGATCCGCCTCTTTCTCCTTCACCTCCTCTGTCAACGCATCCCCGAAATCCTCGGGCCCTGCCACCCTGCGCACCTCGACCACCGCGTCGTCACTCTGGAACGGCACCTTCTTCGCCCACGCGACCGCCTCGTCAAGATTGGCAGCTTTGATGACCCAGTAGCCCGACACCAGCGAGGCGGCGTCAAACGGCCCGTTGGTGACGGTAGGCTCGGCGCCGGGAGCCGAGGAGTATTGCACGCGTGCGCCCTTCGATGACGGGAGGAAGCCGTCGGCTGCGATGAGGACGCCGGCATTGATGAGGGAGGCGTTGTAGACGCTCATCTTCTCGAAGATCTGGGATGCGTGATGGTACCAGACTCAGATGCCGCGGTGGCGCGAACAAGGAGGGCGAATTTGGGCATGGTGAGCTTGAAGTGTTCTTGGTATGATACTGTATGTTAGGACTTCAGTGTCCCCGGTAAGATTTGGTATATAGATGCAATGGGAGACTGCTATTTGATTGCGTCGTCACGAGTCTGGAAGTTCATTGCCGTTCGACCCTGAGCGCCAACTTATATAGATATTTCAGCACAAAGTTGTGACATTCGGATGGATTGACATTCGGATGGATTACCATCATCTTACATTCTACTCTTTCTGCCATCGTTGACATCCAGGCAACAGCTCCAATCAAATCACCCAACGATAGTGTTTGCTAGTGGGTGGCGGGCTTGGCGCACATTGTTGCCTTTATTCCACTGGTTCTAGTGTCTCACCCGCCAGCCACGCGCGCCGCTTTCGTCAAAATTTGTCTTGGCAGTGGTTGTGTCGATTATTAATCGATTTTCGCTGTGAACAAGCACTTTGAACTGCAGGAGTCACCCGAAAAACAGCGGCACTGCCTAGCCAAATATGAGCCAAACTGGAGTTTTCTTGGTGCGAAAACGACAAGGGGATAACTAGATTGACGAGCTCGGTATGGACATGTTCATATCACATGCTAAGCGGATCTTGGCATCGAGATATAAGATTAACAAATGATGTGGGAGCAGCAACAATAATAACAATGGGGCAAAAAGTGGAGATGAATGCGTCGGTATTGTCGCCGTTGCTGCTACTATAGAAGAGGGAAGAAGATGGGCGAATCCAGAGCAGGAGGTGGATGGCTGAGACAAGGACGTGTGTGGGACCCAGTTGTAGGTAAGCCAATAAGGTTTTAGCTACGGACTCAGACTGAACGAGTTGCTACTACTAGGCCGACGTGGTGTGCTGCAATCCCGGAGGCGGTTGCTATAGCCTTTACGTCGGGACTAACGTACATGATAAGCGAGTGGTGGGTACAAGCGAGTGGTGGGTCTCGTAGCGCGACACGCCATCTTTCTACCCAACATCAATTTTCTCTACAACGCAATATATCTCCTCCTTCAAAGAAGCCAGAGTCATCTTAGCCCTTGAAGCTCTTCGAAATGACAAGCAACTAAGGCTTTGAAGCCGTAGCGAAGCTCTATAACGTACCAGCTTCAACCCTCTATAAAACCGACGCGCTAGTCGACCTATACGACGCGACACTACGCCTGTAAGGGTTCGCGGCAATGTTGTCTCAATTGGCGCTACCTCTGCTACCGAGAATCCAAGCTGAGGAAAAGAAGGAAAAGAGGAAGAGAGAGAGCGAAGTACATGACGTGGCCTTAAGCCAGAGGGAGGCCACGGCCCAAAAGGGAAGGCGTGATGGAAGTCGTTGCCTATAGGTCTGGCCGAGGGTTGCCGCGGCCCACTCGGGCTCAGCCCGTTACAACGCCTAACTCGCGCCGGCTCACTAATTCTAAAGAGAGGCTTTTATTCAATATATCAATTGAGCTACTCGCGATCTTTTCCACTAAGATTGCGTAGTGTGGAAGATATAGCCAACCAACTACTATGCACCCGCGATGCGCCCCCTATCGGCAAACGCTAGGCTTATAACTTCGTCAAACGCCAACCAGAGCTCCGTATACGTTATATACGTTGATACGACTACTAGAGGGCTAAGTGCGAGGATCTAAAGGTCATTAGCAGGTGGTTTGTACTCGTACGAAATACTAAGGCCAAGTACGGCATCATGGATGACGATATCTATAACTTCGACGAGACTAGGTTTAAATAGGCATGATCTATACAGGTATAGTAGTTACGACCTTGGATAGCTTCGGTAGGGCTAAACTAGCCTAGCCTAGCAACCGCGAATAGGCAATAGTGATCTAGGGAGTCAATGCCCTCGGCTAGGCTATCCCGCCCTTTATCATCTTAGCCGCGTAGTACCACCTCGCCAACTGGTATACTAAGTGCAACCTCCTAGCCGATTGGCGCATTGCAACTACCGAGAACAGCTGGACTACTAATACGGTAGGCCTTGATTGGATCAAGCACTTCGACTTCTATATAGTACCTCGTACGAAGGGCAAAAAGCGGTTGCTGATCCTCGATGGCCACGAAAGCTACTACTCTACTAATTCAAGCTCACTACTAGGAGAATAACATCATTACGCTTTATATACCTCTACACATCCTCGTATAAGCTCTAGCCACTCGATCTTGGCTGCTTCGGGCCATTGAAGTAATTATACGGCGCTAGATCGAGGACTTAATGCGCGTGTATATCAACATATAAGTAAGCTCGAGTTCCTCTACGGCTTTCGCGAGGCCTTCTTTACTTCTATAAACGAAGAAGAATATATAAGGTAGCTTTGTAGGGGCTAGCCTAGTGCGTACGACCTAAGAGGTGCTTTCTAAGCTAGATATCAAGCTTCGTACGCCATACCTCCGAACTTACGGGCCGGCACTCAACAACTTAGGTATTCTAGATACTATATAACCCCCGAGAAGCCGATGTATAGTCAACGCTCATCAAGACTCGTATTGCCAACTATCAAAATAGCTCCCCAACTTCAATGTTATTGCTGCTGTAGCAGCTTACTAAGGGTATGATAGCCGTAATGCACTAGGTAGCTCTCCTTCAGGTAGAGGTCTCTTCGCTCCGTAAGGCTAATGAGGCACTAAGTAAGCGCCGGAGGGCTAAGAAAATATGTATGCAGCTTGGAGGATTACTTACTATATAAGATGCAAACGATCTACTAGACTAGAAGGTCGTAGGCGGTGAGGTAGTACAAGAAATGTAGCTGGATGGTAGTGGTTCAGGGGGGCTCGTACGAAGGTTCGGTGCTATAAGTTGTGCGGCAAGCCTGGCTATAATGCGCGCTCTTGCTAGGAGGCTGCAGAATTATCTGATTCATCTATTTCTGATGTAATTATAGTTGGTTCCTAGTATTGTTGTATTGCAATTGAAGATAGTTTTTGTAAGGTAGCGGAAAACCCACTACTCGTTATACCCACCACTCGCTTATCATGTACGTTACGCGAAATGAGTTTTCTCAGCGATGACGGTGACAGGCCTGTGGCAGGCACTCGATGACCCGTAGAATAGCTTGTAGGCGGGAGCAGGGCTCTCGAACAAGCTCCCCGTATAGGTCCCGATGCCCTCGAGCAGTGGGAACAATGAAAGGTACGGAAGGTGGTTTCCGCTCAATTTCCACAATAATGTCCTTAAGTTCTTTGGTCGTCAGCTGGCGAAAGAAGGCGCGGAACACCACGACTTAGGTGGTTGCGCCAGGCTCAGGGTCTCAAATAACAACCTCGTAGTTAGCTCAGATGAGTTGGATCCACTACGCAATACGAGGAAAGGAACATTAGCACTGCATATTCCGTAGGATTCAGGGACACAATACACTATTTTGGACAGGCGGCGCAACTTTTGTGCACACTACTTCGGGCAGAGGCGATTCATCGTTGCATGCCTCCCAGCAGAGCTCGTTGCTATACAAATAACATAGAGCTACAGCGACGGAGGTAAGCCGCGTCGTCGGCTTGGTAGGTGACAGCCTGCCGCGAGGTTCCAGCTCTTCTGAATGCATCACCAACATGGCTATCCGTTCAAGGGACACGATAAGGAATGGCGGTGACCAGACGACAAAAGAGACGTGAGAACTGAGCATAGGTACGGGGTACCTGTCTGAATGCGGCTATTCAGGCGGGTGGTTATCTGACGCGTTTCACTGGAGCAGCCCCAAATCCCGCAGCTTGTGCCACCCATCCATCGCTTCTCTCATCCCTGAAACTGAGCGAAATCGAAATTGATAATGGCAATCACGGTGCACGCCTTATTCGAACATCACCTATCTTGCAATTGTCATTTTCAGAGCAGGTCGCAGCACCTTAGTCCTTAGCCTGGAGGCCTCCGAGCGCGGTAGCTCATACGTAGCTGGACTTATCTCGTCTTTCTTGAAATAAGCTCTCCGCAACGTTTCGGGAAATTGTTTCTGGCCAATAGTCGACTTGTTCAAAAGTCTAAGACCCTCCATAGTTTGTCCTCCCGAGGGCACCCATGTCCAACAATTCGGGCAAAGGTGGTTCCTCGCCGGTATCAAAACGATGTCGCTAGACCGAGTCCCACCTGATTGCTTTCTTCGCTCGGCCTTGGTTAGATTGTCTATCCGACAAGTCGCCCATGCCCGCCGTCCCTCCAGCCCGCTCGGAAAATGCAATGGCCCATCCCAACCTGGAGCCCAGTCCCCCGCCCTGAATGACACGCTCTTTCGGGGCTGCCCAGCCTTATGCTGCCACAGGAAGCGGGCCACCTCGGCGGCGCTCGTCTGGTTCAGCAGCGCTAAGCAAATTCGGCAAGCCCGTTGCATCCACCTTTGCTTGGTCTGCGTGCGCCCCAGGGATTGTCGTAGTTCTTTCTGTGGCAGTCGCTGGCGAGTTCAAAGTAGATTGTCAGCTCGCTTAGCTCCGGGAGGCTTTTAGCGAGCAGTTTCAGCTGTTTCCACGGCCAGTGCTGGGTGCCCTCGGACTCGTTGCGCTGGCGAGCAAGGTCAAGAATGAGGGTCGTGAGCCGCGGCGCGAGTGTGACGAGTGTTTGCAGTTCCTCAGTCGGCAGTACTGGAGGAGCACAACTGTTCTACTCGTCTGAATGAATCTCCAGAGATAGCAGAGAGGACCCTTGGTGCCGCAGGACAGGTTTCAGAGACAATATTTGCGGTCGCTGGACAAATTGCGGTTGCCGCAGTGGCCGTCACGATCGCGTCTCCCGGGATTTTGCCAGGATAATATTTGTTGGGGGTGTGGGCCAGACCACTGGCCCTGCCCCACTTCCAGACAGCCCTCTCTTGCCTGCCTGCCTACCTGCCGAGGAAGTAGGGACGGATCGACGCTAGGTGGCTAGTATACACCGTCTATATAGCGTATAGGGGGTGACGCATCATTAGGTTTCACATCTATTACAGGCGTGTACGCAGCGTCTGAATAGTGTTGCATAGCTGTTTTAGAGCCGAGGGTATAGGAGGGCAAGGCCAGTCGGCAGGCTATAAGAGGGGCATGGGGAAACCGAAGCAGGGAGGAGGGCAGAGTTCAATATAATCCCTTCCTAACCCCTACCTCTACGTTTATAGTGCTTAGTAATAGCTACTGCCTTGCTTGTACCCCTTCACTTCAGCTACGATATCCTAGGCCTAGCCCTGACAGTAGAGTCGAGTATACACTATAACTTTCGATTCTAGCTATCGTTGCAGGGTCGATGGCCGCTATACAGATAGGACTAGGGTAGGTAGGTTTAACTTCTAGAGACCCGGACCCCAAGGGTTTAGGCCTATCTACCCCTAAATTGGCGTTTTGCTTAACATTCTAGCCTTTCTTAGCGAGGATTCCTTAGAGGGAATTCCACACTTCTTGTCTTGGAAACGGTCCTGAGTCGCCCTAATATACCTAGGCCCTAGTTGTATACCCTTGACTAACTCGCCTATAAGGGCGAAGCGGAGGTGATAATAGTCTTTACGCACCTAACTATACCTTAAGCGTATGTAAGGGTATTCTTTATATACCTATAGTATTCTATTGCCTATCTTGCCTATTGTAGCGAAGATTGCCCCTTTCGACCCTAAATCGCCCTTATCTATAAAGGAAAGCAGCTCCTCGACATACTTCTAGATATCCTCTAGCGGAATACCCTTAGTATTCTAGGATAGAGCTTCCTAGTACTTCCAAGTCCCCTATTTGGGTGAAACGCGCTTAGAAATGCATTTTAGGAAGATAAGGACTAGATAATCTCCCTAAATAACAGGAGCACTAAGAGCAAGCGCGCGTTAGGTGTAACGGTCTCAGGAGTGTATTTCAACTATCTGATGACGACTCTACGAGTATATCCAATCTTGGAGAAAAGAAGAAGAAGAAGAAAGAAAGGGAACGAGGAAAGGGGGAAGGACATAGCAAAGTGGGTGATATAGCCTCTGCCTGACTAGGGAAGGCAACAATCCGAAAGGGGTAGGCACGATGAGGGTCGCTGCCTATAATATTGTTGTCGACATTCAGGGGCAGGGGTGCCTAATAAGGGTTAGGGTTGGCCGAGGGTTGCCGAGGCTACTATAGGGCTCAGCCTATTACATTACCCCCCTCCTCTCCGGGGGAGAATCGTCCGCTGTCATCTTCCTATATATAGCCTTAAACTAGTCTAGGGCCTCCGTCTCTAGGAAGGGCGCTTAGGGGTTCCTACGTAGGCTGTATATAGCCTTCCATACTTGACTTGCACCCTGTTCCTACTCTTATCGTCTTAGCTTAAAGAATTTCTTCGACTTGCCATTCCTTTTCGCTATCTAGGCTATCTTCTGGATGATTGCTAGTTAGTTGTATATCATCCTACTTCTACAAGGGAAGTAGGACATTGCTAGCTCTCTTCAACTAATAACGTGAAAGACGTTGTAGATGCCTGGCGGTATATCTAGTCAGCAAGCATGCGAGCCGACTAGTTCCGTAACCATATATTTAGCGTTAAGCTAGTCGAGCTTCTTTGAAGGTCTGCTAGTCTTGACATTCTTCAGGCGTAGCTATACTTTATCTCCGATATAGAATTGCTCGGCAACCTGCCTATCCCTATTGGCGTACTCCTCCTATCGTTCTTGGGCTATAGCTATTGCAGCTTGCGCTACTTCTATTGCTTCCTTAAGCTTAGCGATAAAGGCCTTGCCGCGGGCTACTAGAGATCTCCTAGTAGTACGTAGTTTCTCCCGCTTGCTAGTCAAGTCGAGGAGGTCTACGTTGTAGCTATACGTTAGGAAGAAGGGGCTAATTCCCATCGATGTTGTAGTTCGGTTGTTGATAGCTAGCATTGCTATAGGTAGCAGGTCAGCCTAGTTATCTTACTAGTATATCGTATAGCAACGTAGGTAATGCTCCACCACCTAGTTGGCTCGTTCCATTGCGCTATCGGTTTCTAGGTAGAAGGCTATCGACAACCGCCGAGTGACCTTAAGGAGCTCGTAGATCCGTTTCTATATAAGGCTGATAAACTAAGGCCTCTATCTAAGACAATCGCTAAGGGGAGGCCGTAGTACTAAATAAGGCAGCTAAGTAGCTGCCCGGCTACTACTTTGGTCGTTGTTAACGCTATTGCTTCGAATATTACGTTCTTCAATAGGCGGTCGGTAATGACTATAATCGTGTCCGCCTGGTTAGGGCTAGATGTAGGTAGTCTAGTGATGAAATCTATCGAAATCTCGCTCTAGATTCGTTCGGGGATAGGTAATAGCTTTAACAAGCCTCTTCGCTTTTCCCTCTATATTGCTATCCTTCTACAAATATCGTAGTTCTAGAGGAACTTTCGGACATCTTGGCTAAGGCCTGGCCAAGTGAAATTCCAGGCGATCAATAGTTTAGTAAGGTCCCTACTAGGGTGACTAGAGAGGGTCGAGTCGTATATTTCTTGGATAATTCGAGTACGAAGGGGTTCGAGAAATTAGGACCTAAATCCGTCCCCTCTAATAGAGTCGTTTTCCCTTATTAATCGAATACTTGGATATCGAAATCGGCAATCCCTACTAGGAGGGTAGTTGTCTTTCGCCATCTCTAACTATCTAGCGAATTAGCTAGTACTAGTTATTTGCTCCTAGTCCTTGGTGAACTGGTGCGCAGCACCTTAAATCCATATACATACTTACCCTACCGCTGGTCACAATAGTCTGGTAATATCGATGTAGTGAATTGGGGGAGGAACGAAGGCTTCAACAAGCTATAGCTCAATGTAGCTCCGGAGCTCTCTTTAAGGCACAATCTTCAAATAAATGGCTCTAGCCCTCTAGTCAGAGCCTGACTTACTCTAGTCTGCACTAAAGAAAAGAACCTCGATTATTGTTGTCGTCTCGCCTTGCCTACCTAGAGCCCCCGAGCAGGTGTTCCTGGCAGGCTTTATATATATAGCGTAGCTCGTACGCGAGAAACTTCACTAAAATAAACGCAATATCAAAGAGCCATCTATGGCCTACCCCTATATAGAAGTAGGCCTAATGGCAAGCTCCCCCCCCCCTAAAGCCTAGGAGGTTTCCGCCCTAGTTCACACTTCCCTTTCGAATAGGCTATTAGTACCCGCAGGCTAGTTCGTATCCACCTTTCTTACTAGTCCTTATACTATATCCTATCTATCCTGGACCAATCTTCCTACTAGTAATGGTCCCTTCCATAGCGCCCTTGCTCTCTCCAAGCCTCTCGTTCGTAGTTTATATATGTCTAGCCCCGCTACTACGCTAGGTACTCGGGAGAGAGGTAGCAGTCAGGGGAGCTAGTATAGTCGTAGACCAGGGGTCGAACCTAGGGATCTTCCTCTGCTTTACATTAGCCGTATAGAGGCGGGGTCCGAAACCGCTCTAGCTATTCCTATACTATACTAGGGGCGTCTATTGCGTAGCAATACAGGTTAAGCATCTTGACTATATCGGCGGCGGTCCCTTATTATATAAGCAGGAGCCTAAGAGGCAGAGACTTCCTCTGACCAGCGGGCATACCTATTGATCAAGAAGCTTGCTTTACTTCCTAATGCTAAGCCCTAACCTGATGGTATACTTCGCGTCTTATACCCTCGTCCTAGGCCGTCGCCTTTACTAAATCTAGCGTAATTACTCTTTCGTAAGTCTCCTCTAACTATATAGCTAAGGGATAAGTGCCTCTACTTGCTAGTCCAGCTCCTCTACCGATTTAGGTAGTTATATCCTCGGATCGTAGGGAGGGAGCACTAGAGTAGTCGGGCCGAGTGGGATACTACCTACTCTTACGCCTCTCGCTCTAGTTATAGCCGGGTCTCGCTAAAGGCGCTCTAAGGCGGCCCTTAGTCTTTCGTCAATAAGGCGTAAGGCCTAAGCCACTATCTTAGGGTAGTCCTGCTAAAGGTTTATAGTCGCGAAGTCCTAGGTAGTAGCGGGCCCTATCCCTAATCCTTAGAGGAAAGTACGAGCACTATCCGCGGTAAAGCCTAGCTAGGTCGCGGTATAGGAGAATCTATAGACTAGAACGTCTTCGATAGGAACTATCTCTATATCGTCAGCCTTAGTAGCTAGCTTCTTAGGGCTAAGGCTTCTATTGCTCGAGGCACTCGCTAGAATCCCTCTACCTAGAGGGGAGAGTATATAGGAGGGTGACCTAACCTATCCATTAGGAATCTATAGCCCCTAGTCCTAGGGGTTCTATTCTATATAGGCCTTCTATACGTCTACTATTCTTAGCGGTCGTCCACTCAATCCTCTAAGGGCTATCCTAATAATCCTAAGCTAGCTATAGGCATCTTTTACTACTTGTTTTATCTTATAGTTCCTATAAGGCTAGCTCTAGAGCTACTAGAGCGCTAGTCGTATAGGTTTCCTTGACGAACGTCCTAGAAAAAGAATCTAGTAAACTCGACGACCTATAGCCTATACTCCTAATCTCCTGCTTGCTATAGGTAGTCGGTACCTCCAAACCTTATACTAGTTGAAGCCCCCCTAAGGTATTGACTATAGCCGTAAGTGGCCCCTAGAGTTATCGTCCCGACTCTTAGGGCCTCCCTTTCCTAAATCGTAGAAGAAATACTACCTAGTTACCTAGTTATAGATGCCTATAGCCTAGTATACCTCGTCCAAGTAATAGGGTATTACCTAGAACCTCTTATTGCTCGCCTCTTTATATAGTTCTCCTTCTAAACCCTAGACCTTAGCAGGCGTAATATTGTTCTTGACTAGGTATAGGAAGAGGAATATATAGTGCTAGTAGTATGCAAAAAAGAGAGGAGCTATATAATACTAATGAAGTCTATCTATTTCTTAGCTTAGATATACCCCTCGACGTTGTAGAGGACTACTACGATATCGTACTATAGATGCCTAAAGTAGGGGCTCCCTCTAGGTAGAGGACCCTTATACCCTGAAATAGTCCTATATAACTTCTAGGTTATAGGCTAACCCTAGGCGGTTGCTAGCTATAGGGGTCGTTAACTCTCGATACTCGACGGGTAGGCGACATATATATATAGTATATCGATAAGTCTATTAGAGTTCGCTAGGGGTATTAAAGGTATTTCCTGCCCTAGCTATTAGAATAAGAGAACCTATCTATAGTATTCGAAGGAATCCCGTACTCCTACTAGCTCCAGGTTCTCTTAAGTAGTACGGGCAGGGAATTCTTATAGCCTATAAACGCGAGCCTCCTCTTAAATGCGGTTAGGGTTAATAGCCTATATAGGGGACCTCTAAGAGATCTTAAGGCTATCGATGCTAGGGAGCTCTAACTCGTTTAGCTTGCCTCTATCTAATAGATAGCAAGATCTTCTTTCGACTAGAGGTATACGTATTCTAATTGCTAAAAGTAATAAGGGTGCAAATAGAATTCCTTATAATGAAGTTAGTTAGGGGTAGTAGAAAGGAGTGAAAATTTTTCTAGTATTATTGGGGGTTAAAAAGAAGTGCTAGAAGGTGCAATATAAGAGTCTTATTGCCTAAGGCCCCCTTTTTTAGTTCCTTAAGGAGCCTCCTTTTAAAGCCTAGGGCCCTCTTATTCTCTTTTCCTCAACTCTCCTCCTCTTCCTAACTAGAGGTCTAGTACTACTATACTAGTTGAATCACTTCCCTTTCGAATTTAGTATTAGTTCTAGTCTACGAATTCGGTTATAATACTATACGCCCTAAACTAGAAGTCCCATTCAGCTAATTGGTTAATGGTAGCCGTCGACGACGAGAGTCTCCCTACTCTAGAGTAGGCCCTGATAGACCGCCCCGTCGATTTGACTAAGAAGTCCGATAAGATATCTAACTCGGAATTATAGTACGTCTAGGCTATTTAGATGTATTACCTAGACGATCCTCCTCTTCCTAGTAACTAGCTCGTTTTATAGTCCTAATGAGGGTGAATTATAAAGCCCTTCTCCACTTTATATACTTCTTCTCCCTAGTCGACTAGGATAAATATAAGGTCCTATACTTATAGTGGGAGCTACCTGCTAATAGCACTTAGTTAGAGCAGGTATTCACTATTCTTAGCCTTAGAGAGCGATACCTTTCCTGGTTTCGCGAGCGTAAGGCCGGGTTCGTCAAACGCCTTCAGCTAGTATTCGTCGAGTAGTAGAATAGTAGGCCTTATAGCCGACGATCTACGAGCTCTACTCTTAGAGTAATAGAGCTCTCGCTTTATTTGTTCAGGCCTTTAGAGATCGGTAAGCCTAAAATTCAGCGCCCCCTTCTAGATAGGCTAACTCGACGTTGCTAATAGGAATCTATTCCCTTATAAGTACTACTATAACTAGTACCGTCGTACTATTACTACGACTAGCGAGGGTAAGACGTATATAGCATAACTCCCTTCTTTAGCTATATATCCCTAGGCCTAGTGCTATAGCTAGTATAGGAATTATATCTAGCACGAGCAATTCTATACCTTCGAGGATATTAATAAGGTCTTAAATAGAAAGGAGGATCCTACTTGGGTTAGGAAGGCCCCCTTCAACTTTAATAGCCTTCCTCGCCTAGTTCACTTAGCGGGCTATATAAGGGACGGGAGCTCCCTTCGGATTTAGATATAATTGTCGCTAACTAGAGGGAGGCACTCTTAAGTATATAAAGTGAAGGGTAGAGAGGGATAAAGGGTTAGTAATTAAAACCTAGGGGGTTTCCCCTAAGGAATTTCTATAACTAGCTCTTAATAGGACTTCTTCTTTTGCCTTTTGATTATTAATGATCTTATCTTCCTATCTAGAGGAGTAGGTTAAAGGGCTCGTCCTAGCGTTTCTTCCTCGATCACTTTATCCTACTTATACTTTACCTCGAACCCTATCTAGTATATCTATTAGTAGTCCCAACTCTTCTAACCTATCGGCTTCTAGCTAGACCTCATCTAACTTGAAGAACTTCTTTAGTCTAGTTGCTATAAATGGTATCTAAATATCTATACTCTAGGGTCTCTAGGAGGTAAACATTCTTGTCCCTAATATCCTTGATTGGTAGGGGCTATCCTAGCGTACTAGAGCTTCTAGGCGGAGCTTATATCGATCCTTCTAGCATTGTTATAGACAAGTACCAGGTCTTTGACATTGATTTTAGCGTTTTCTAGGCGGAATTTACGCCTTATACTTCATTTCGCCGCTAGGCTATCTTGCGCCTAGCCTTAGCCACTTTTTCTATAGCGATGTCAAACTAATGCTCTAAATCCTATAACAACTTGGCCCTTATAGCAATAAACCGTTTCTATATCTCATCCTAAGCTTCTCCTTCTAGGTAGGGCTCAATAGACTCCTAGTTGACGGTTCTCTACGTTGGGATATTATTTTTAATAGGGCTTACTAGCTTATAGTTGTAAACTAGTATAAAGGGTAGGTCCTATAGATAGCTCTAACTATAGTACGTCGGCGTAGAGAATATATAGCAACAACTCCTTCTAGCCTTTACTAGTACCCCCTATCATCTTGGCTAAGGAGGCTACAATTGAGATATAGCCTACCTCGTTGATACTATTCGCCCTCGAATTATATAGTAAGATGACTACCCTAGGGATCTAGAGTTTCTAAGATCGCTTTAGCTTTAGCCTTGAACTTAGAGCTACTATCGACGACTATATAGTAGGGATACCCCTAGCGAAGAAGGATAGCTCGCTTAATGAAGGCTTCAATACGCTTATACCTTTATAAGTGAGAATTTCCGTTTAATGAACCCTATCAAGTCGTCCTACGCTTCTAGAAAGTAGGTTTTCTTTCTAGGCTAAGTCGATAGCATATATTAAATGTAAGATGCTATTTAGCGAAGGGGAACGAGGACGGCTTAGTATATAGGTGCATTTCCTCGTATCTCTTAGGCGCCTACTTCTAGTACTCTAGATAGGTACGAATCTATCCTAAGACGTCTTTATATATTCCTTTCTAGTAGTAGTAGTTCGTCACCTAGCGATAGGTTGCTTTATAGCCCTTATATCCCATCTCTTAGTAGCAAGCCTTGAAGACCTTCTAGCGCTCCTTTATATTATCAACGATTTAGCGTATATACGCTTCGGTTAAGGGGCGAAGGAATAGATGCCCTTTATAAACGAAATACTTAAGCGCTTCCCTTTTAAATAGGCGGCGGTAATATAGCTTAATATTAAGAGGTTCCTAGAGCGTCGTCAGGTAACGAGCATAGCGCGGGAGTAGTCTAAGTATCTATACTTGAGGCTCTTAGGGGTAAGGGGCATAGCTGCTAGGCTTCGTTAGTAAGATTTATATCTACCTAATCGTCAATGTCTTCCTCCTAATCTTTCTCCCTCTAGTTAGAGGGTCCTAGTAGCTTACGTAAAAGCGTATTAGCTATTGCGTTTTTCTGACCTAGTATATACTTGACTTCGAAATCGAAAAGCCTAATCTATACGATCTACTATATAAGCGCGCCTAGGATATTACTTATAGCGCCATTAAGTTGGTGGACTAGGACTAGAGCATCCGTTTCGATAAAAATAGATACTAAAAAGGTAGTAGCGGAAGCGCTTAAGGAGGTAAAGGAGTCCCCTAAGCTCCCTCTTAGTTACGTCGTATCGCTTCTCTACCTCCGACTATATCCTACTCTCGAATTAGCAAGGATATCTCTTACTATCTAGGCCGATTTACTTAATTAGACTACCCTAACCTAGGAGACTTGCGTCGATTATAAGGAAGACTATACTATAGCGAGGGTCGTCGAATACTAGGGGCGCTAAGATAGGAGCTATAATGATTTTCCCTTTTAGCTTATCTATAGCGCCTGCTAGGGCTCTAACTAGAGCTATACTATATCCTTTTTCATTAAGAGGTAGAGGGGTCGAGCGATAATTGCGAAACCCTTAATCTAGATATAGTAGTAGCTAAAGACCGATAAAGGCCCTTATCTTTTAGGTCCAAACAAATAGTCTATTCTTTAACTTTAGCGATCTTTACTTCGTTAGGGAGACGGCTATTAGGGGTATAGGTATCTAAGAAGGACTATATATAGCTAGTACCACTAATTTAACTACTATAATAGTAGCGCCTATAAGCTCCTATTAAAGGACTTGATCGATATTTCTAAGGTGCTCGACTATATAGCGAAGTCCTTCTCTAACTAGAGCTCCCCTATATTGAACGGGCCCCTTAATGCTAATATCATCTAGGTAGACTTAGACTTTAGGGATCAGGTTCTAGAAGACTCGGGTTATAGCTCTCTAGAACTAAGCTACTAAGTTTATACCTCCTATTAAAGAGTATATATTCGGAAGAGTCTAATAGGGGTCGAGAAGGTTTAAATCGCGGCTCTTACTATCGAATGCAACTTGGTTATATCCTAAGAAGAGGTCTAGGAGTAAAATAAGGTAGCAACCCCTAAAATCTTCGCTAAACTCCTCTATAGCTAGCAGTATAAAGGCGTCCCTTATAGTTATAGCGTTAGCTCGCTAGGCATTATTAATTAGCTAGAGCCACTATCCTTTTTAAGTATAAGGAACTAGTTATTATAGTAACTACTATAGGCTTCCTCAAAATGCCTCGCTAGACCCGCTAGTAAAGAGGTCGATAACTTTTAGGAGTAATAGCTTTAGAATTAGGATGCTTTTACTTTGCTAGGCGTTATAGGGATAGTGTAGATAACTTATAGTAGTATAATCTTAGGGTCAATCCTCCTATACTTAGTAAAATCCTATACTAAGGCAGCTTCCCTATTCTCTAGAATCTAGGAAAAGAGTTCCCTCTCCTAGTTAGAGAGCGTTCCTTTAACTATCTCGAGGATAGCTTTATAGCGCTCTAGGGTTAACCTAGAACCTAGCTCTAGCTCTAAGAAGCGAGGGGTAATAAGGTTGTCCTATCTCGAACCGAACCTTATCTTCTTTTCTATAGCGGCTAACCTCTTCTCTCTCTATAGAGGGTCCCTATCGGGTATCGAACTATCTAAGGGTACTAAGTCTACTAGTCGGACCTTATTTGCTACTATCTTATAGAGGGTAAGTATTTAGATACCCTAGAGGTCGTTTTTAATTAGGCGACTAAGCTCGTCGACCTCTCCTATTAAGAGCACTCCTTATCCTACTCTAGTACGTCTATAGGGTTGCCTAAGCTACTACTAGTCCTATCTAGTAGGAGGTCGTAAAGTCGAATCTAAAGATGCCGCTACTTAAGTGAGTATATAAAGAAGAGGTAAATAAGTATATTGTAAGACAAAATTCAAGACTTCCTCCTAAGCCTATAGGAAGGAAGCCGAGGGGGACCTTATCATTGAAGTTCCACCTAGTTAGGGGTCCTTTTATAGTTTAGACTAACCTCTAAAAACCTAGTTAGAGGAGTCAACTTCCTTGACTACTCCTAGATATCTTATTAGAGACAATATACCTTAATAAGCTTATTGCCAATAACAATGTTGGCTATAACTAGTCGGCTATCGCTATAGTCGAAATTAAGCTTGTCTCCTTTAAGAAAGGCATCCCTAGAAGAAGGTCGTAGTCTCTAGCTATTTCGCCTAGAATAAAGAAGTGGCAAGTGATTGCCTGCCTAGCGAGGATCACCTTCGCTTGCGTTTCTCCTATAAAAGCCTTAGACTAGTAGAGGCCCTTCGAGATATACGCGTCTCCTAGATAGCTAGACTACTTTTGCGTAACGAAGATTAATATAGTTATACTCGGAACCAGAATCGATAAGGGCCAACTCCTTCTTGCTATAGATAGTCTCGAGCTAATAGTATAGGCTCGGGAGTATAATTCGAGTAAGTACCCCGAGTTGAACCCTCTAGCTAAGCAGAGTTGCGATACTAGTATCCTAAGAAGCTGTCGGTTTCCTAGGAAAGTTGAGGGGTCTCTTGGTCTAGGAGGATATCTTCCTAGAACCTATATTATACTACTATATAAAGGCCGTCGCTAGTGATTCTAAAAATTGCTAGAACCCTTATAACCTTCTAGTTAGAGACTAAACCTATAGTAATTGCGTTTATATTAGTCCTGACGGCTCTAGGAAGCCCTTCGTCCTACTTAGGTGCGGTTCTTAAAGTATTAGGACTAGGAATGCTAGAGCCCTTATACTTAATAACTTTATAGGCGTTGCTCGTTAAGTGAGGTAAGTAATAAGAGCCTCTCTATAACCTAGTGCTACCTTGATAAGCTTATTAAGGGTAAGCTGGACTTAGCCTATAGAGACTTTCTAATAATCTTATAGAGGTAAGTAGCAGTATTCGCGTCCCCTCCTCTAGAACCTCTACCTTTATAGTCCTTTTATTTAGTAGAGCTATCTTCTCCTCCTAACTAGAGGAGGGACGATATAAGGACAACGTAGCGGTTTTTAGCAATCTTAGTGTCGCCTATAGGTACTGTCATTGCTATCTTAGAGGTCTCCTTGGTTTCGTCCTCTAAGGAGTCTCTTATAGGCGGCGCGCCTTATATAAAGATTCTAGCTTCGGTCTCCCTCTAGTTAGAGGATAAGGATTCCTCTAAAGTATCCTCCTTATCCTCGCTAATATATTGCGTAGCTAACTAACAGTAGCTTTCGGAGAGACTCTCTAAACTAAAGTCCTACCTCTACGTTAGGTCTCTATAAAGAAGTTCAAGTCCTTTCCCTTTATATAGTTGAATAGGGACCTCTCCTAGCCGTTGTTGCTATAGTAACTAGTCGGTTTAAGTAAGGTCCTAACATTATTGGTTAGCGGCGATAGCTAAGGGTACTAGATAAAGGTCTTATTATAGATGAGGGATAGATCCGGCTAGTAGTCCCTGCCCCTACTCTTTCTAAATTCTATATACTATTTTTCGTAGACTTTATAGCTATCTAGCTAGGGAAAGCAAGAAGCGTATACTCGAACTAGATATATTATATTCCCTTTATTATATACCTCGCTAACCTCGGGCTAGGGTAGCTAAACAACATATTATTACTCTAGAGAGTACTCCTATTCCCAAGGATCTATACTACTCCTAACTAGTTAAAGAGACCGTCGCTATAGTCCCTGGAATACTCTCGGCAACCTATTATAAAGTGGTCCCTACTACTATAGTAGTAGCAATATAATAGTGATACTCTAGTTGTAACTAGTCAGAGAGCTACCTATTTCCTAGATAGTTTCTATTCTTCTAGAGAAGGAAAGTCCTAATTCCTCCGCCTCCTAGTCTATAACTATCAAGCCGAAGAGTATAAGGCTTATACCTTCTCTAAGAAGTCCTACCCGCTATTATTAGATCTTTATCTCCTTAAAGGACTTAATAAGGTCGTCTAAGTCTATTTCGTTGGTCGTCCCCCTCTAGGTAGAGATAAGTAGAGGCGATAGAGTACAATTGCAAGGAAGCGGCGGTATTGGAGGTCTAATCGCCTTAGCTAAGGTCTTATCCCTAGAGCTCAACTTGATATAGCGTATACCTATTTACCCTAGTATAGGCACTTCTAGATAAACTCGCGGAAGGCATCCTACTCTAGGTCGCTAATCTCAATGTCTTCTCTTCTAAATAGAGGGCGGCAACTAGCGTAGAACTCGTTCGAGAAACGTTCCTAGACCTTAGCCGTAAGGTCTTCTTTAGAGCCCTCTTCTTTCATTATCTAAGATTTTTAAATAGGTAGTCAATGCTCTAAATAGCGAAAGAGGCTTTCTACTAAGGCGTTGTAGCGTTCCTCAAGGGCCTGTCAAGCTCCTAAGTGCTACTAACTCTATACGGGTTATACTACTTCCAACGTTCCTTGACTACCTTCTCGAACTCCATCTAGTTTTCCTTCTTTTCCTCTAGCTAGTCGTCGATAATACTCTAGATGCTATCCTTATACTATTGCTCGAAGAAAGTAATCTTCTCTACGTCACTCCTAGTACTATAAGTCTAGAAGGCCTTATTGAAGCGTTCTAGGTAGTCGGTAGCGCTATCTCTAAAGAGGCCTAGTAGCCCCCTCTATTTAGGAGTAGGAAACAACGCTCGAGCAAAATAGTTAATTCGTTAGCTATCCTAATAAGCTCCTTACTTTACTATAGGTTAGCTAGAGGAGAAGAAATATCCTCGTTGACTATCACTATTAATTCTGCTATATTTGGGGTTAGATTTAGCGACGCTATAAGGATATCGAACGTAACTAGTAGAAGAGATTTATTCCTATATTATAAGGAGTGAAGGGCGCTATTAAAATGTCGTCTATAGTCTCTAGTCGATCGGCCTACTATAGACTCCTAATATTATTGCTAGCTAACTCTTTCCCCCTCAAGGATATATTCGATATATTCCTTAAAGCTCTCTACCTTCTAGTTAAAGGCTCCCTATATCTTCTACAATTAGATAGACCCTTCTATATATAGTCTTAACCTATTTTCTAAACCCTGCCGCTACTCTCTAAACTAGTAAGTACCCCTAAGCAACTCTTGCCCCTATTCCTACTAGCAAGATAGTAGTGAAAATAAGCGCCCCTAAGAGTATAGCGATGGTTGACGCTAAGCTAATAGCGCTAACGTTGAAAAGGTAAAGCCCTAGAAGCTATAGGACCTCCGCCCCTAAGCAGCCCCTAGGAGCTGAAATATTCTTGTTATTATTTTGGTTAGATCTAGGCAAGCTACCCTTAGCTACTAGGCTCTAACCAGCTAGCGAGATGCCTTCGCGCGTCGTATGATTATTATAATAACCCCGAACGATACTAGGGTCGCGCCTCCGCGCTTAGTTTGGTTATTAGAGATAATAGTCGCTAGGGTCCCTCTAGAATCCCCCGACGATGCTATAAAGAGTTTTCTAAATGCCTTCGCATCTATTGACGTTGTAATAGGTAGTTTATCGAGAGAGGCAGCGTAAGTTCCTTCGATTCTTAAGTCCTATAGTCCAATATAGACCTAGAGCAAGCTCCTCCCCGATTAAGCCCCTATTTGAACTAGTGCGTAGCACCTTAAATCTATATATATACTATACCCTACCGCTAGTTACAATAGTCTAGTAATATCGATATAGTGAATTGGGGGAGGAACGAAGGCTTTAACAAGCTATAGCTCAATATAGCTCCGGAGCTCTCTTTAAGGCATAATCTTCAAATAAATGGCTCTAGCCCTCTAGTTAGAGCCTGACTACTCTAGTCTATATTGAAGAAAAGAACCTCGATTGTTGTTGTCGTCTCGCCTTGCCTGCCTAGGAGCCCCTAAGCGGGTGTTCCTGGCAGGCTTTATATATATGGTATAGCTCGTACGCGAGAAACTTCACTAAAATAACGCAATGTCAAAAAGCCATCTACGGCCTACCCCTGTATAGAAGTGGGCCCAATGGCAAGCTCCCCCCCCCCTGAAGCCTAGGAGGTTTCCGCCCTAGTTCATTGGTTCTAGAGGTCCTTGAGCAGGCCTTCGGCGAATAGGCTCTCTAGTAGGTCTAACTTATCGGCGTTGTCGTTACCCTCTCTATCCTAGTCGCTAGCCCTTATAAACCTTATATTGGCTTTCGTCTCCGACTAACTAGAGGGGGGCTCTAGTTCGCCTACTACTACTATACCTAGGAGAATCTTGACTTAGGCTCGATATATAGAAATGCGGCCTTTCTAAGCTTTTAATAACTAGAAGTAACGTCCTACTAGGCGCTCGTCAAATCTATCTGCTAGCATGTCCTGCTCTCTCCTTGAGAGGGCATTAGGGACGACTACCTCCCTACTAGGCTAGTACCTTAGTTTGAAGTTATAGCGGGCGAGGATCTCTACCTAGCGGACCTATCTCTTACTTAACTACTGTTTCTTCTAGAAGTATTCGAGGTTCTTATAATCTATCTAGATCTCGAAGGACGGCATACTCCGTAACTCTATATGTAACGGGCTGAGCCCTGGGCAGGCCTCGGCCACCCTCAGCCAACCCCTAACCCTCGTGCGCGCCCCTGCCCCTGAACGTCAACACCAACATCGCTGGCAGCGACCCCCATCGTGCCTGCCTCTTTCGGGTTGTTGCCTTCCTCTGGTCAGGCAGAGGCCATGTCACCTACTTTGCCATGTCCTTCCCCCTCTTCCTCGTTCCCTTTCTTTCTTCTTCTTCTTCTTCTTTTCTCCAAGATTGGATGTACTCGTAGAGTCGTCATCAGATAGTTGAAATACACTCCTAAGACCGTTACACTATATCCCACTACTCAAGGCATCGCACGATAGCTAGGAGCTCCTTGTCATATATAGGGTAGTTACATTCTACTACGTTATTCTTCTTCGAGAAGAAGGCCACTAGTCGTAAGATTCCCTCGTCGTTGTACTAAGAAAGTGCTCCTCCAATTGCGTACCCTAATAAGTCTATTTTAACTACTATCTTCTAGTCTAGATCCTACTAAGCTAGGACGAGGGCACTAATAAGGAGGGTTTTAAGTTGCTCGAAGGCTTCCTCGTACTAGGGTGACCAGGTGAAGGGACTCCTTTCTTAGTGAGGGGCAGTTAAGGGCATTGCTACTACTAAGAAGTTTAGGACAAACTCTTAGTAGTAGTTAGCAAATCCGATGAACCTACGAACTCCCTTGACAGATTTAGGACGCTCCTACTACTTAATCGCCTCGATTTTTTCTAGATCAATACGAATCCCCTTCCTAGCTTCGACGATGAACCCTAGATACTTGACGCTCTTCGCCTCGAAGTTGCATTTATCGATATTAACCTAGAGGCCCGCCTTTTAGAGTCTCTTTATAACTATTTTAACTTTCCTCCTATAGTCGGAGTAGGAACCATCGGAGTAGATAATAATGTCGTCTATATATACTGAGCAGAACTCGTCGAGGTACTCCTATAACGTCTTACTAATATAGCGCTAGAAGGTAGCTAGTATACTAGTTAGCCGAAGGGGTAACTAGCTATTTATAAAGCCTATATCTTATATAGAAGGCCGTCTTCTACTCGTCTCCCTCCTTGACCTAGATCTTATAAAATGCAGCAATTATATCTAGCTTCGTAAGCTACTTCGCCTTTGATAGGGACCTAAGTGTCTCGTTGATTAGGGGGAGTAGATACCAATCCTAGTATATAATGGCGTTCAAACCCTAGTAGTCGATATAGAAACGTAGTCCGCCTCTAGGCTTCCTAACGAATAGAATAGGGGCTAAGGCTAACAAGCTGCTTGCCTAGATAAAGTTCTTGTTGAGGAGCTCTATAAGGGTCTTTCGCAAGACGATTAATTCCTCCCTTAATATCCTATAAAGTAGCCCCTAAAGTAGGGGCTTTTCTTATCCATTCTTATCCTTTTCTAATAGAATTTTGTAGTCTACCTCTAGTTAGTAGGGTAGTAGCTAGTCTATAGCATTTCGGTTGAAGAGGGGAAGGAATTTGTAATAGTATTATAGTAGCTTCTATCTAGGGTCTCTATACTTCTTTAGTGCTAGGGCTTTCTCGATATCTACTAGGCTAGCTACGAATAACCTAATAGGCTCCTTCTAGTCAAGGTAGGTTCTCTAGGTTCTTCTAGCTCTTTTATAAGAGCTCCGAATACGCTTGCCGATTATTGGAGACTAATAGAGTAGCTCCCTCCTCTTAGCTCCTTTCCTTGATTACTAGCCCCGAGGTCCTAATCCTTAATTCCTTCTAAGAGGGGGAGATAGTCACGTCTTTAGCGTTTATCTATAGTCGCCTAAGAATAATATTATCCTTCTAGTCTAGGATAACGTAAAAGAAGACGTAGTTATTTTTATATCCATCGATATTAGTATTTATATAGGCTATATATCGAATAAGGCCTTTAACTATCACGTTGACTTGCTTAAGGTCGTATAGGGTAATAGGAATATATAGGAGGTATAGGCGTTTCGTAAAGGAGAGACTAATAGTAGTATAACTCAAATATCTACTATCGATAAAGGCTTTAGTAAGTAAGTTCCATTAAGGCTGAAGTTAATATATATAGGGGGGCTATCCATCTTCTTCTCTATTCTCTTCTATTCTCGTACTACCTCTAAGTACTCCTAACGACGACTTCCATCAGGAGCTAATCTTTTAACTCCTTATCGCTTTCCTCCTCCTAGTTAGAGGAATCCCTATCTATATCTACTAGTTCTTCGATCCTTAGGAGCTTAGGATGCGATTTCTTGATATAGGCTTAGGTTGAAGTGCTAGGGCGTTACGGGAGGAGAAGTAGGCATTCTATATATCTAGCAACCCTTTCTTCTATACATAGGTACCGCTTCTCTTTACAGCGCAACTCTATCTCCTTCTCATCGACCCACTTCGCTTGTCTACCTACTAGTTCCTCGTTCTACTTCTATATCGCTCGGCTAATCTTCGTAGGCTCCTAGTCTATAATATCTTAGTAGGCTACCTATATATATATCGTTCTAATGCTTTGCCGCTCTCTAGTTTAGGAGCTAGGTTCCTTGCTTATAGGGGCGTAGGGCCCGCCTTGCCTATCCTCCTCTAGGTAGACTTCTAGGCATCGATGTTAGCTCCTAGGAGGTAAAGCTCTGAACGAACCCTAAGGTAGTCTACTAGGAGGTAGAGCATTGAAACGAGGAGGTCTTTCATCTCTTCGTTGAGGGTCTTCCTAAGGTAGTTGATCTAAATAGTACGTGCTATATAGCCCCTCCTCCGTCGGTAAGCTGCTTCTTAAATCGTAGGTAGAACGCCGTAAACGACTCTATTCTACCCTCGGTCATCTAGTCTAAGTTATTAAGGGTATACTAGGCGATGTTAGGATCCTCGTACGTCGCGGTTAGATATTGGAGAAAGGCTGTAGGTTGCGAGCGCCCTCTAGGCTACTACTCTTATAGAAAGCGGCTACTATCGACTATAGTAAGTCCCCTAGCCGGGAGTAGATGTAAGTAAACTGATTAGTAGCGGAGCCTAATAAGTACCTATCTATATATAGTTTTCCTTCTATTTCTAGCCTCTAGTTTCGGTATTCTTCTAGTTCCTATCGAAATGTAGAGGATCTAGGAGCGTCATCTTCTTCTTTGTCTAGCTAGGAGGCGAGGCTAGTATAATACTCGCTATAGGTAGTAGTAAGAGGTATCGTCACCTATAGGGTAGTCTCGAAGGTTAGAGCGGACTAGGTTCGTAGGAAGGCGAGGCCTTCCTAGATAGCTTGGATATATATCTAGTATATCTCGCTCTCTATAGCTTAGCGATTTTCAATCTCGATTAGGCGCTAGCTCTAGGCCGAAAGCAGTTGGAGGATCTAGGTTAGGGTAGTAGCCTCTTGGCCGCCCTCGCTCGTAGGGTTGTTGTTTACCGATATCGTGATATTCGTCCGTCAAGACTTTCCGTTATACCTCGCTTAGTAGAGGGCTTTCTAATGTACTCGCTATATAGAGGACTTTCCAATGTGCCTCGCCTATTAAGGACTTTTCCGATATACCTCATTGGATAGAGGACTTCCCAATAGTGCCTCACCTACTAAGGACTTTCCGATGGTAGTACCTTACCTACTAAGGACTTTCTAATAGTGCCTCGCCTACTAAGGACTTTCGGATAGTATTCTAGTCGTGCCTAGCTGCTTGGCTCCCTTAGGCTTAAGGTCTTCGCCCTTATAGAATAATGGTTAGAAATATAGGATTCGTGACCCTCCTAATACTACCGAAGCTTATAGCCCGGGTATTGCTCTATTTGCCTCGTAGACAATACGAGCCTCGTAATTCTCGACCGTCCAAGTATAAGGATAGGAGTGGTTCCGTCAGCTCAACTAATCCTGTAGGCCAGTGTCTTGCTATCCAATATACGGCTTAACTATCTAAAGCTAGTATCTTATAGGCGACGTCGTAGCTTACTTGGTTGTAAGCGCCGAGATATTGCTCCTCGCTTAACCGGTCGAATGCCAGTATCTTACGGAACCGATAGTGCCTTGTCGCCTAGTTGACGACTCGGACTTACTTTATAATAGTCGCGTCTAGAGTTTCCTATAGACGACGACGCGATTGACCTAGTAAATACTCTATTCTTACGAAAAGAGGAAGATTAGATGTAATGTAACGGTCTTAGGAGTGTATTTCAACTATCTGATGACGACTCTACGAGTATATCCAATCTTAGAAAAAGAAGAAGAAGAAGAAAGAAAGGGAACGAGGAAGAGGGGGAAGGATATCAAAGTAGGTGACATGGCCTCTGCCTGACTAGAGGAAGGCAACAACCCGAAAGGGGCAGGCACGATGAGGGTCGCTACCCACGATGTTGTTGTCGACATTCAGGGGCAGGGGTGCCCAATGAGGGTTAGGGTTGGCCGAGGGTTGCCGAGGCCACTACAGGGCTCAGCCCGTTACATTAGGCAATCTAGGCATATTCGTAGTGTAATAGTCTCAGAAGTGTATTTCAACTAAGCTGATGACGAGTCAACGAGTACATCCAACCTTGAAGAAAAGAAGAAGAAGAAGAGGAAGAGAGAAGAGAACGAGGAAGAAGAGGAAAGACGCAGCGAAATAGGTAACGTCGCCTCTACCTAACTAGAGGAAGGCAACAACCTGGAAGAGGCAGGCACAATGAGGGTCGCTGCCCGCGATGTTGGTATTGACGTTCAGGGGTAGGGGCGCGCGCGAGGGTTAGGGTTGGCTAAGAGTGGCCGAGGCCTGCCTAGGGCTTAGCCCGTTACATTACCCCCCTCCCCTCCTAGTAGAAGTATCGCTTTTCGTGATCTTTCTATAGGTAGCCTTAAACCAGTCCAATGCTTCTATTTCTAGGAAGGCGCTTAAAGGTTCCTATATAGGTTATGCGTAGCCTACCTACTTGACTTGCACTCTAGTTCCGGCTCTTGTTATCTTAGCTTAGAGGATTTCCTCGACTTGATATTCCTTCTCGCTATCTAGGCTATCTTCGGGGATAATTGCTAGAGGTTGGGTATCGTCCTACTTCTACGATAGGAGTAGGTTATTGCTAGCTCTCCTCAACTATATAACGTAGAAGACGTTGTAGATATATATATATTCATACCCCGATGCGCCTTTTGGGCTTGCCGGTCCAGCTATCTAGCTTGCTATATAGGAAAACCGTGCCGTTGCCGACCGGGTGAAAAACCTATATCTCCCTAGAGGCCCTTCGAGTTAGACTTCGTCGTACTATAGTAAAAGAGAAGTTGGGTTACACCACCCTCTACAAACCTCCCTCTACCTAGCTATCCTGGCTAGGCCCTGCAACCCTCTAAGGCAAAGAGAGCTTCAACTGCTTAGGATCCCTCGCTGCTGCTCCTGAGCGGCTACTATCGAGGGAACCCTCCCCGAGGCCGCTTTCTTCTTACTTCCTAGAAACCCTCCTCCTCTTCCCTAGCCCCCTAGACCCCCTGCTCCCCCTAGGCCCCCTAGGCGAATAGGAAGGTCGTTTGCCTAGCCTGCTGCTATTGCTGCTGCTGCTATATTTCGAAGGTCCTCGGCCGAAATAGTAGGCTTCTTAGCCTTTGCCTGGGCCCGTACCGCCTCTAGGCACTACCGAACCTAGGCTAGATGCCGTCCTCCGTAGGCCGCGTAGCGGAGAGGCACGCTGCCGGCCTCCTTCTGGTTGTAGGTAGGGCATTGAGCCTCTCCTGCCCTCCTACCTTCTCCGTAGGCCCCCGTCCTACACCGGGGTAAAGAGGGGACTTCCTATAGAACCTTTGGGTATACCCCTATTCCCAATACTTATAGTATTAGGTCGGCTGAAGGGCTCCCTAGTACGGCTCGTAGTAGAACAGCTAAGCCCGCTAGATTACCCCTCCTCGTAGGCCTTCTTTGCTTCCTCTGGCTAGTCAAAGTGACTAGAACCGTTGCCCTAGTAATGCCTTCCAACGTTGGGATCCGGAATTTTGCCGTTTCAGCCGACTAGAGGGCAAGCTCCTGCTAGAATTCTTCCTCTATAACCCCGGATAGCTCCTTCTTCAAGACTCCCTTGACTAGGACTGCGTAGGTCCTTTCGCCTCCCTCGCGAACTCGCTAAAGCCTTCTTTTCTACTCCTAGTTTTCTATATCCACTCCTTTACCTTCGAATTCGAAGGTAACGATAAATCCCCGCTTGGGAGCTTCCGAGCCGCAACTGCCCCCTTCTTCCCCGAGCAGCTATTTACTGCTGAACATATCCAGGGCTCCTAGATATAAGGCTAGGTTCGACCGAGCCTCTAACTAAGATCTCCCTAGCTAAGCGGCCTGTATAACCTTCCTTGGTACCTTAGGCGCCTCCCCTATCCTCCGCTAAAGGCCGCCTAGGTGCGGCCCTGGCGTTGTCCAGCCTCCTTAGCCTTCTCAGCCTTCTCAACTCCCTTCCTTAGTTCGGCTACCTCCTTTCGAACCTCCGCAACCTCCTTGCTAACTCCCCTTTATTACGACCTCGCAAGCCCTCTTGACCTCCTCTACTATAACCTTCTTTAAGGCTAGCGCTAGGCTCCTTCCCTACCCCTCGCCTCCTTCTACCCTCTCCTTAAGCGCTTGGACCTCCTCTTTTAGTCTTCGAATCTCCTTTTCCGCCTGGAGAGACCTCTTTTGTAGTTCGAAAGTGACTATATACGATATTCTCCTTCACCTTATCTCCCCTACGAGGCTTAAAATAAGCCCGTATAAGGACTCGGTTGTCTCGTCTCCTATAACAGGCTCGTCGTCCTCGGAGGCCATCGATTCATCCTCGCTGCCCCTAGCCATTATAGCTAGTGAAGTGGCTAGTAATAGCTAGTAGGTAGCTCGTGCGTAGGTGAGGGATTTTCGGGCGCGGCGGTCGTGGTCGGCGCCTGCTATAGGGAGGCCCTGCGCGGCTACGCAAAGGCTCCCGCAGGCGAGGCTAGTATCGCTAGATAGAGATTTTCGAGCTCTTTCTAATGATGCTGGTTTCGTCGATTTTGGTGGGGTAGCGGCTGAGATGCAAAAGAGCCCAGTCTCCACTTATACTATTAGCTATCCGTATATAGTTTTCCTTCTAATTTCAGCCTCTAGTTTCGGTACTTCCTCTAGTTCCCATCGAAACGTAGAGGATCTAGGAGTATTATCACTTCTTTATCAGCTAGAAGGCGAGGCTAGTATAATCGTCGCTATAGATAGTAATAGAGGGCGTTGTCACGTATAAGGTAGTCCGAAAGTTGGTAAGACCAGTTTGTAGGGAGGCGAGGCTTTCCCTAGCTAGCTTAGATAATATATCTAGTATATCTTGCTCTCTATAGCTTAGCGAGTCTCGATTTCCAACTAGGCGCTAGCTCTAGGCTAAGAGCAGCTAGAATTTAGGTTAGGGTAG
>JARNGD010000131.1:0-104158 GCA_031001845.1 Achaetomiella virescens
GGACATCCCCGCCCTTGCCGCCGCCATTCCTGCCGCCCTTGCCACGATGATACTCCGATCCCGATCCCGATCCCGATCCCGATCCCGATCCGTTCGCGCTCGCGGCCCCGGTCCCGGTCCCGGTCACGGTCACGGTCTGATTACCACCGCCGTACATCTGACCGTACGCCTCGCGCTCCTGGCCGGCACCGGCATAGTTGTAGGGGTAGCCTTGCGAGGGCTGGGCGACGCCATAGGGATAGGCAGCAACATTTTGAGCAAGCTGCTGAGGCTGGCCGCCCTGGTTCTGGTTCTGGCCTGCCGCCCACTTCATTACGTCGAGGAGGTACTGCGTGCTCTGCGAGTCCGCCGCGCCAGGAGCAGGCGCGGTTTGCCCTTGGGCTTGGTTGCCGTTGGCGAGGGCGGCCATGAGAGCTTGGATCTGCTGGGAGTCGGTGGAGGATGGGTATTGAGGCTGCTGGGCGCCGGCGGCGGGCTTGTTGGTTGCCGAGGGCGGCGAGCACGCTGGCAAGTTGATTGTTCGGTCTGTAGGCGCTGGGTTGACGGGGGCTGTGAGTAGGGATTGGCGGCCTGGGTGTATGGGTTCTGATGCTGCCCGTACCAGGGCTGCTGCTGCTGCTGCTGCTGTTGAGTAGCATAGTATTGCGCCCAAGCAGCCGAGTAATCGGGCACCGCGGCATGAGGAGCCTGCGTGGTGGGAGCAGCGGGCTGAGGAGCTGGCTGCTTCGTGGGCTGCGGAGCCTGGGCTGCCTGCTCCGCCTGGTTGGCCTGGTTCCGGATTTGCGCAGTAATTCGCTCTAGGTTGGCAAGAGCCTGCTTGAGTCTGGGATCGTCACCGGCCATGTCACGCTTCGCCATCTTGGTCATCGCATGATGGTGCGGATCAGGGTCGTTCCAGTCCTTGACGCGGTCCGAGATAAGGAGGTCGTGGGTCTGTTGGTCACGGAGGGTGGCCGTGGAGGGCTCGTACCACAGACGAGGATCGCGAACAGGCTCCTGGCCTGCTGCGGACGAACCTCAGGCTGGCGAGCAGGCTGGCCGTTGTATGTGTCGGCGATCGAGCTGATAGACTGCATCGTCTTGGTGAAGTCGGCATAGTCGGGACGGGCCTTGGTATCCAGACGGCTCTGAGCGGCACGGGAGGCATGGAAGGGTCCCCATTGTCCGCATTCTCGCACGCGCTGCATCATCTCGTCGTACTCGGGCACCGTGAGCGGCAAGTGAACCTCAGCGATGCTCCCGGAAAGCGACGGCTCATAAGGTGGCGATCTCGGGTTGGGGCGGGATGTCGGCCTTGCTGTGATAGATGACCATGAGTTCGTTGGACTCCCGCTCCCTGATGAGCTTCTGCTCGTTGGTTTCGAAAGCCTTCAGGCCGCCACGGGTGATGTAGGTCTGCTCCCTCTTTTCCTGTGGGATGTTCGCAGCGAAGTCGATGGAGGTCGGTTCCTCCCAGTCGCGGTCGTTGATGTCGAGGGCCTTGATGCCCTTACCGCCACGGAAACCGCTTCATCATCTCACCCTCTTCGCTGTCCTTGAAGCGAGCATCGGTCCTGACATTCCGAGCCATGTTGATCTCGGCAATCTCCTCGGGATGGCGCGTAAACTCGCGGACCTCAATCAGTGCGTCGCCGGTCTTGAACGCAACTCTGAGGCCGCGGCGCTTCTCCCTACGAAGCCGCTTCTCGCGCTCTTCCGGTGTCTCGTTCGGGTTCGGAGGTGTCGACTCTCGACGGCGGGCTTTGACGGCGTGGTGATCTTTTTGTCTTCTCCGATCGAACTCAGCACCGAGCCGATGAATGACGATCTGGGAGTCTCGGTTGCTTCGGCAGGTTTGGGTTTGGCAGTCTTCGCAGCGCCAGAAGCAGTCGACGCTGACTGCGCCTTCGTGATCTCGGTCTTTGTGGGCTGGGCTTTGGCAGAGGACTCCGGCTTGATTGCGGTCTTGGATGTGTCGGCCTTCGCTTCAGGCTTCAGTGCAGGCTTCGTGAGTGGGCGCGCCTTTCCGGGAAGCAGGAGTCCAGACCGGGGCTTAGTCTGGGCACTCGCGGAACCAGTAGCGGTCGTGGCTGTGGTTGGCTTCACAGTAGTCGATTTGCCAGCTGATGTTGCAAGAGGCTTGGTGGTAGACGAGGAAGTCTTCACGTTGCTCGCAGATGGGCCGTCGGTCGCGGGTTTCTTGGATGAGCGGCGTCGACGCCAGCAGTATCGTCTTCGCGCGACCGCTTGAGTCCTGTCGAGGCGGAAGACACCTTTTGAGGTGCTTTTGTTGTCACCTTGTCCGGGTCGGCGTTGGTGGCCATCGGCTTCGAAGTGCCGAGTTTTTTGTAGTCGGCAGTCGAGGTAGCTGATTTGGTAGTTGTAGTCGGTTTCTTCAAGTCGCTTCCCGAAGTGGCTTGCTTTGAAGCTGCGCGGTTCTGCGAGGACGCGGCCTTCTTTGTGCCAGGCGAGTCGCTCTCACTCTCGCTCTCATCCTCGTCGTTCTCCTTTGCAGTGTCGTAGATCTGGGCCATCATGGCCTTCGCCTCATCGTCCCCTCTGGAGTTCAACTTGGTTTGGATCTTGTCATCTTCCACAACTTCAGCTGCCTCGACGTCACCCTGGTGAGGCGCGTGTACAGGCGAAGGATGGCCTTGGCCAAGGGGAATTGGCTTCGTCCTCATTGATGAGCCGAATGAGCACATTGTTCAGACCAGCGACAAGCTTGTTATTTTCACTCATTCTCGCGAACAAGTTACCAGGTTCGACCCGAAGGCCCTCCACGATGTAGCGCTCCAGCTGCTCTTTGGCAGCCCGAGCCTCAGCGGTGGCCTCATTACTGTTAGGCTTGTCGGTAGTCGCCTGCAAAGCAGTTTTAAGGTCACCGGCTTTCTTCTGGAGCGCCGACGCGAAATCGTCGCAAGCCTCCCTAGCCGCCTTCATGTTGCGGAGATGTGCGGGATGAATGCGCAGGTATTCCGCGGCCTTGACTTCTGAGAGAATTGGCTCTGGTGGAGGGTCAAGCCGCTTGGGCTAACGGCGACCCAAGTCAGTAAAACAAAAAAAACTTGAGTGGGAGATCAGACCAAAACTGGCGACTTGCCTCTTTGCCAGACGATCTTTCAACCCCTTCTTCCACCAGTCGGCCGGAATTTCTACAAAGTCGGTATCAGCAAAACACACACATATCGTTCACAACATCAAAAAATGCGACACTTACCGCTCTGGCCCCGCCTCATCTCAATCTCCAGACGGATATCAGCCCGCTGACAGTCCAAGTCACTCCCCGCCTTGAACGCCTTCTGATACGCATCCGCATGATTTCCGAGACTCTCAGCTGGAGTCCACGCCCGCCACAGCTTTAAGAACAACGGGTCCTTTCCGCCCTTCGTCGTCAGCGTCACATATCGCTTTGTCGGTGTCCCCTTCTGAAGCTTCACAGGAGCCGATCCAAGAACAAGATGCGGCACGCCGGCCCATCTCGCTCCGGGCGACTACGGGCTGCAAGGAGGTCGCCATCCTGATAATTGATGCTGCATGTGGGCTCGGCAGTATTTAGAGACTGGGACTGAACCGATGGAGAAGGGGAACTGGCAGCCGCCGGGACGAGGACCTTGGCCTTCTTCGCAAGAGCTGGCGCGGCTTGGGCTTCCGACATCGCGCGTCGCTTCAGACCAGCACCCGCCGCCACATCGGAGGACTGCTGAGATTGCTGGACTGGCTGAGACTGGCTGATCGGTTGCTGAGAAAGACCTGTTGGCTAGAGTTCGTCTGAGGTGCAGGCTGGAGGGCCGGCTGCACAACAGATTGCTGAACCGGATGTTGAGCTGGTTGCTGCGTTTGCTGCTGAACTGGCTGCTGCTGGGGAGCTTGTTTGGAAAAACTTGAAGCAGGCTGGAGAACCTTTTGAGGAATATGTGGTGATCCTTGTTGAGGAAGCTGCTGCGGCATGGATGTTCGAGCTGGCTGTTGCTGGGGAGCATATTGAGGAGTTTGCTGAGGAGCTTGCTGGGAAATGCTTGAAACATTCCGAGAAACCTTTTGAGCAGCCTGGTGGTGGACTTGCTGAGGAAGCTGCTGGGGAGGAGCGGTTCGAGCTGGCTGGTGCTGAGGAACATGGGGGCTGCCCGTGACGGAGACAGCAGCTCCCCCAGCCTGCTGCGTCTGCTCATTCAGAGCCGCGGAATATTGAGGGTGAACTGGGCGGGCATTTACCGGAGTTTGTTGTGGCACCTCCGGTTGATATGCCCCATGGCTAGTGAAGAACGGTGACGGCGAGCCGTTGGTCACTGGAGGAGAAATGCTCGGCGGCTGAGTAGTAGCCAGAGGGTTGTCGTACTGGTGTCCAGAACCATACGCTGTCGGCAGCTGCTCCTGCCACTGGGGAATCGAGTCCTGGGGATATCCGTTCGGCGCAGAGCTGGGAGCCGCGGCATCACCATGGCCAAAGCCAGAATTCACGTGCTGGTTGGGGGCATTGAGAACCTGGCTCTGGAACTCGCTGCCCGGCGGGATATCGATCGCAAACCGGCCATCGACCGTCTGGCTTCCATCAACAGGATGCCGCTGCTCCCCATAATAGGCTTGGGGCAATTGGGCTTCCTGGCCGAATGGAACAGTTGCGGTCTGAGAATTCTCCGGCCAGACATCCCCCTGGCTGTAGTAGTCGAAGGGACGATACAGACCAGCTTGTGGATCGGCCCCGGAGAGTTGCGGATTGATGCCGCCGCTGAGAAAGTCGGGGTTTGGGTAGGCGCTGTCGGCATCGCTGCTCTGTTCGAAGGTGAGGCCGGAGCCGCCAAACTGGTGATCCCAAGACTCGCCGGCAAAGCTGCTTGGGTCCCAGCCAGCAATGCCGCCGCCGTGGCCTTGGTGGTCCATGGTCACGAAAAGGGGGGATCACGTGAATCTGGAAGGTGTGAGTAACCCGGGAACTGCATTCATAATGGATAAAGACATACACCCACGGGCTGTGTGCACAAAAGCGTTGTCCCACGTGAAAAATTGGCAGTCCTCAGTTAAGAGCCAATTTGCAAATAGCGGGGAACTCTTGAGCCGTGCAGAAGCTGTGGTGGTATTGAGTGGGGCGAGGCGCCGGATTCGGACTAGTGCAGCAAGAAAACCATCAGTCAACGAACATCCAACAACAAAATCGCTTTGGCAGCTGTGCGATAGAGTGCATCGCATCGAAGCACAAGTTCCAGCACCGCAAACAGCCATCTAGCCAGCCAGGGAGAGCAGCCCACAGCAAGACAGCAGCCGCAGGAATTGAGGAGCGGAGCGACTTCCACCATGACCAGAGTGAGACGATGTTTGGCGATTGAAGACTGAAGGATTGCAGTTGGAAATGATTTCGCCTTTGCATTCGAATATCGGTTAAGCGGATGTCGAAGTGCGAAAACGGGGTGTGTTGGGTTATCGAAGGGTGCTCAGCCAGGATGATCTGCGTTCGTCCGCCAAGATCCAACACAACCAGCTTCCTGAAGCACCAGGATGCATTTTGCCATTCCGCATCTTCCTCTTCGCCTGGCTGTCTCAAAATCCATATTGCCGGGTTCACCGGCCTCATGGACTTTGTGAGGCCCTGGACTGCGACCTGAGTGCTGGAGAACGTAGGATCCAGATTGGGAGGCGATGGTTGCGCCTGAAAGTGAAGTTGGACCCCAGACCCCCTTTTTCGGAGGCTGGTGCTGCGCCCACCATCAGGTGTCCCAGGTGCTTTGCAGCTCAGGTGCATCCAGCTTCCAAGCGGCAACCAGGAACTCTGGATTTGCCGGTTGGGGCATTTTACCACCTCGAGAGGGAGGTTGAGGTTGGTCCGGATGGCTGGTGACAGGTGACTGATGGCTCCTGTGGCATTTTTGGGTTATTGCCAGGGACTGCAGGCAGACCTTTCATCTCTCCCGGCCCGCTCCGTTGAGGGCTCCTTTGGCTGGTCTTTCCTCTCACCCGGCATGGCTGTCTGCTGCGTGTGCTCTCCCCATCTGGCTGCCTGCACGTCTTCCCGTGATAGGAGTCCCAAGTGTTTACTTGCAGCCGGGCCGAATCCTGTTGGACACCCCAGCCAGTTTCCGACCAGCCGCTCTCGCAGCCCTTCAGATCACAGATCAAGGCTGCGACTTCCAGGCTACTCGATCGAGCATGCACTTTAATGGAGGAAAAACACACAATATGCTGTCAAATCCTTAGTTGGGGGACGGGTGGTTGATGCATACCCTTTAACTGCGAAAGTTGTCCGCAACACGATCTCTGCTGCTCCGTGTCGCAGCGCCACGTCATGGCCAGCGTCTCGCAGGCAACGTCAACGATGGTCAACGGACGCTTACCGCACCGCCCAAATCCATCGAGAGAAGAAAAATTTGAACGTTAAAGTGATTTGGAAAAACAGAATGGAGGCGCCGGGGCGTGGGGCAGAACCAGGGCGAAGGGCTGGCAATCCAACTCTGCCAGAGGCTGCAGACGGTCAAGCTCCTTATACAACTGGGCGAACCTGTGAAGTTACCACGGAATCCTGCAGCCCAAGACTCTTAAGGTCAAGATGAGGCGGTTCAGGTGATGGGTCCGGGACGGGCGCGTTGAGAGGGGATGGGAGCGTCACGAGCGCTTTGTTGTTGAAGGAGAAAAGTTGGGGCCTGGGCGTGCGGGTCAGCCATGGCCAGTCATTTAATTGCTGGCAGGTTCAGGAGGTTCCGGGCGTCTTGGTCTGTGCAGGTGGCAACGCAAGGCCGGGGGCTAACGCTAAACTCAAAACAACAAGAGAGTGGGCCCCATCATACAAGGTACGTACCAATTCGTTACCAAAAGCTGGTCGCAAAGGTGTTGTGAATTCATGTGGGGAAGCTTCGAACACGCGGCAGACCATCTGAAGCCGAAGAATCCAGCAACCAAAGGAAGGCCAGGTTGCTATTAGAGCTGCCCCACGGAACTGGCAACACATTGCTTTGATCTGCCGTGTGTTTACTCGACGAGCTTGGGAAGCCAATGCCCAGCGACGGCCTCCTCTAAGCGGGACATCCACTTCGCGAATCGTCGAATTGCGACCTCGAAGATTGCCCTCAAAGACCAACGCAGCAGCGCCGTGGGACTGTGGACAGCTCGGCATCGAGGGGCCAACAATGCAGCGCGGGGGACTTCGCTGCGCGACAAGCAGATCCGTATGCACGCCAGCCCCCTCTCTGTTCGTTACTCGTCCGCCGCTTGTGCTGACACGGGCTGAATCGCAGTCTCGATCAAGAAGATCCTCAACTTGAACGAGCCCCGTGAATCGAACGAGAACGATGACAGCCACTCCGGTGGCTTTCAGGCGCCCGCCGCACCCATCTCGAAGGACGGGACACCCATCTGGAAGCTCCTCGTGTTCGACGTGAGCCACCTTACCCCGCGACCCCTATTCTCGAGAGCTCGACTGATCGGCGCTCGTACAGGACCTTGGACGCGATGTTATTAGCCCGGTTCTCCAGGTGTCTGACCTCAGGTCAATGGGGGTAACTATGCATATGTAGCTGTCTTTTCCTCTTGCCATTGCGGAAACCCGATACTGAACCTCGAAGGCACATTGGATCCCAGAGAGCGGCCATTCCAGATGTCCCAGCGATATACCTGGTCGAGCCGACGCCCGCAAACCTGCGAGCGATTACGAACGATCTTCAAAAGGGGCTCTACAGCGCTGCCTACCTCAACTTCCTCTCCTCGATACCGCGGCCTCTGTTGGAGGACTTTGCTGCACAAACAGCGGCCACAGGCACCTCGGAGCAGATCGCGCAGGTCTACGACCAGTATCTGAACTTCATCGTCACCGAGCCGGATCTCTTCAGCCTGGGGATGCAGAAGGAACACACATACTGGGCCCTGAACAGCGCGAAGACAAAGGACGAGGAGCTGGACCGTGTCATCGACCGGATTGTCAGCGGTCTCTTCAGTGTTGTGGTTACATCAGGTATGTTTTCCGTATTCGCAACACCTTAGCTTCCTCGGCCTAACACTATACAGGAGTGATTCCGATTGTATGTTCAATTGCTCTGCTTCTAAATGGCATCCAATTCCCGAAGCAGGGACCTTGATCTACCCCCGATTTGCCTGAGCTGACCCGATTCCCTACCAGATCCGCTGCCCAAGAGGCGCTGCCGCCGAGATGATTGCCACCAAGCTCGACCGCAAGCTCCGTGATCATATCCTCAACTCTAAAGATAACCTCTTCTCCTCACAAGCACGGCCTGCCCACTCGGCAGCAGGGACCCCGACCTCCAGACCTGTACTAATTATCCTTGACCGCAATGTTGATTTGATACCCATGCTGTCGCATTCTTGGACCTACCAGAGCCTGTGTTTTGATATCTTCAAGGCGAGTCATCTCATTACGCAGGCCAAAAGGCAGCACTAACCTCCAACAGTCGGAATTGAATCGCATCACGATCGAAACACCTGTGGACTCCAGCAATCCAGCGAAAGGAACCACGAAGAAGACATATGACCTTGCTGCCAATGACTTCTTCTGGGCCAAGAATGCGTGCTTGCCATTCCCACAAGTTGCGGAAGATATTGGTAGGCAGGCATGGGCTTATTCTCTCGGTCATTCAGTCGCTGACATGAAGGAGATGCCGAGCTTACCAAGTACAAGGAGGAGGCGGAGGCTATCACCAAGAAGACCGGAGTTAGCGACTTCGAGGACCTCCAAAACGACACGAGCGCCAGCGCGCAGCATCTCAAGGCAGCCATAACCCTGCTTCCCGAGCTGCGGGAACGCAAGGCAACACTCGATATGCACATGAACATTCTCGCTGCAGTCTTGGGAGAGATCCAGAACCGGCAGTTGGACAACTACTTCCAGCTTGAGGAGAACGTCATGAAGCAGACCAAGGCACAGATGCTCGAGCTGATCAAGACGAGTGACAAGGGCCAGCCGGCAGACAAGCTGCGGCTGTTCATCATCTGGTTCCTCAGCACCGAGCAGGACGTGTCTCGGCCAGAATGGCAGCAGTTCGAGGAAGCGCTGGTGGCTGCAGGATGCGACAAGACATGCCTGGCATACATTCGACAGCGAGTCCCCCAAACTAACTTTTTTTAATAAACAGCATACTGACTGTCGCCACAACAGAGTCCGCGCAACAACCAAAATGACCCAACTCACCACCATCAACAGCCAAGCCTCCTCCAACCAGCAACAATCCGGCTCCTCGGACCTCTTCAATCGCTTCTCCATTTCGACGCGGCTCACGGACCGGCTCAAGGAAACGGGCGTACCCACCAACGCCCTGACCTCCAACGTCGCCTCCCTCCTCGGCGGCATCAAAAACTTCCTCCCTGTCGACCGAGACCTGACCGTCACCAAGATCACCGAGTCCATCATGGACCCCTCCAGCGCGAGCTCCTCGGCTATCGCAAAGACGGAGCACTACCTCTATTTTGACCCGCGCAGCGCCAACGCGCGCGGTACCATGCCTCAGCCCTCGGCGCTGCGCGCCCAAGCCGGCGGGGCTACCGCGCCCGGCGGACTGCCGGGTCGGGGCTCGGAACCCAGGGTCCCGGGACGGGAGCTAGTTTCGGACAGAGGAGGCAGGGCTTCTCGGAGGCGATGGTGTTTTGGTGGGCGGCGGGTCGATGGATGAGTATGGGAATTTGCAGGAGTGGGCGGCTCGGTCGGTGGCCGGGGATAGGGCGAAGCGAAGGGTAATTTATGGTGCCAGTGAGCTGGTGAATGCGGGGGTGTTTATCAGGGAGGAGTTGGAAAGGTTGGGGAAGGGATGTCTTAGGTACGGGGGCGCAGTGAGGGAAATCGATGGATGGAGAGGTCTGTTTGGGAGATTCAACAAAACGCGACTGCGCGCCAGCACGTTAATTCAATGGAACACGTATTTACTGCGTACTGGAGGGATGGCGGGTGAAGGAATGAAATACAAGGCATCAGATTATCCGGATCTTGGAGACAATGAAATGAGGCGACATGGGAGTGATTCCTCGGGGGGTTGTCAGGGGTTCATTCGTCTCCGGCGCAGCTTAACCACCAGCCTCTCGGAACTTGTATGTGCACGGGATGGAGAGCGAGCGGACACCCACGTGTTCGCTGAAAAGCTCTGGTACTTGGCATTAGAGCCCGAGGCGTGTGCCTTCGGTCTCGATGCGAGAGACTTACGAGGTGAGTTTTAGTACTTGTCCATCTTTCCAAAGGACTTTGTTGCCACACTTGGTTCCACTTGCGAGTGTGGCTTGTAACGGCGCTATAAACGCTGTATTTGATGATTGACAATAAAGGTAGCAAAGCGAGGGCATGAGGACACCAACTCCACAACCAGTGAAACGGAAGGGACTGCAGTGAGAGTCGGCTACTGAGACATGGATAGAAGAGACCAGAGTTGGCGACATTTGATTTTTATCAAAGGGAGCCCTGGCTGTTGCCCAGCCACCCCAGGTTGCTCAAGCGAATCGAAAGGATCCCGCATGTGGAACAGTCCAAAGGCGCAGGGATCCTTACACTAGTAGTATGCACCTCTGGTTTCTGTGGTTTTGGGAGGACACAGCCTCCCCCAGGACATCACCTGCTGGTTGTTGCTCGGCTCCCTCAGCGGTTCAATTGGGGTCATTGTGGCTTGGGGATGGGCTGATGTCGATGAAATCGAAGACAACCCCCATTTGTCCCCTCTGCGTTCATTGTGACAGAAAACCATCCTCAATATTCGTGCGCGGAGCCGGAAACCCAGAAATTCCACAACGACGAACAGGCTTTTGGCACCCCCAAGCCCGGTAGGCTGACCCAATCAGCAGGCGCACTGCCGAAGCCCGGCGTCACACATGCCCAAATCGGGCGCTGAAACAACAGTGTGTGCCCGGCATCTCCCTGGCAGCAGAGCCCCTTCATTGTGGCAGACCCACGACAAGCCTGCGCGCCGTTCCATCCAGCTCCCGTCTCCTGGATCGAAAACCAGCAGCCTGAAACGCTGCGCTCTGCGACTGTGACTGCTCTCGATTTCCTCCCCCGCCGACCGTCAAGCCGCCGCGACCGCGACCGCGAACAGCGCCGACCACCGCTCGCTTGCGACGCACACTCTCTCCCTGAGCTAGGTATCCAACCTCCGGCAGCTGACCGACCGCGAGGCTCGGAGCGATCGACAAAGGCCCGGCGCATACCTTATCCACCCGTCAACCATCTGCACGGCCGGTGCAAACAAAGCCGAACAACGGGCCGCGTGCAAAAGGGGGCGCCTCAAACACAGCCCACCAACCGATCGTCATCCGCACATTCTTTTCCTCGGCCTGACAACTGCGGCCGCGCTGCGGCGAGGGAGGCAGAGCCAAGCAGCGGCGCCGACTTGACACCTCAACAGCACTCTCCACATTTCGGCGAGCCGGCCGAGTCTTTTAGCATCTGACCGTCTGAGACGCGCAACCTTCCGAGTCCGAAACAGTGCACCTCGTTGGACACCACTCCGCGGGTTTTCATCTGGTAACGACTTGCAGTTGGTCGTTTGGCGGATCCTTTTTTCCCTCGACATAGATACCCGGCCCCCTTGTGTTTCAGTCTGCCGTAGAGCACCACTCAGCAACCATGTCGTATAATCGGTTAGGCAAGTGGACGTCCCCATCTTCCCTCCTTTGACTTTCACAAGCTCTGGGTTGTGGGCCGGCCCTCATTACAAGCCGACCGACTTGCCGTTCTAAGACTTCTTCTCCCTGAATTCCCATCTTCCATCCTCCCCTCCTGTTACCTACCCCATATTGCTTTCTTTCTCTGCGACCTAGGCGGCCGGTTCCCTCTGGGCCCTGATTCTCACTCCTTGTGGCCGCGGCCTGGGAAATATCCTCGCAAGCTGTGCTTGTGCCGCAGCTTTCCTTCCTCCGCCTGGGGCAGAGTTACAAATCGTCTACTCAGCACGACAAGACAAAGGCTCAGAACTAAGCTGAGTCCTGAGCTGTATCAGATCCCGCGGCACGGACTGCTTTGACCTTGCTTATTGCTGGTCCGTAGCGCGTTGGCCTGGAATCGGAAGGAGTAGATTCCTCAGGGAGAGAAGGCTAACCATGTCTCTGCCGTACAGACGACGACTATTACGAAAGCCACCCCATGGAGAACCGGGCGCATAGGTCGCCGTCTCCGGCGCACCCCCTCCAGCACGGCTACCATTTAGAGATAACCCGTACGGTCAGCATTCGCAGCTGGATATCCCCACAGGTCCTGGGAGGTACAGCCCGGGCGACTCATTACAGATGCAGACCGCAGTGAGTGCCTCCGGTTATGTAGAGGATTTAGACTGGAGCTGACGGGACCAGCAATCGGTAGACAACCTCGGGAGCTACTCGGTGAACCCCGAGGCGCATCACGATGCCTACTACAACCAGCCGTACGAGCCTCAGCACGACCAAGGCTACGACCAGTCGCCGTACTACGACGAGGTCAGGCGGCCGATGTTGACGCACACCGACTCGCAGGTCGGCGCGAGCGACCCGTTCCACGACAACCCGCAGCCGCCCACGAACAACCAGCCGATCAAGAGGTGGAAGACGGTCAAGCAGGTGCTGCTCTACCGCGGTAATCTGGTGCTGGACTGCCCGATTCCCCCCAAGCTGCTGAACCAGCTGCCCCACGGCGAGCGCGATGAGTTTACTCACATGCGCTACTCGGCTGCGACATGCGACCCGTCCGAATTCTACGAAAGCAACTTCACCCTGCGCCAAAAGCTCTTCAGCAAGCCACGGCACACTGAGCTGTTCATCGTGGTCACCATGTACAACGAGGACGAGATCCTGTTCGCGCGCACCATGATCGGTGTGTCAAGAATATCGAGTACATGTGCAAGCGGACCGAGAGCAAGACGTGGGGCAAGGACGCGTGGAAGAAGATCGTCGTGTGTGTCGTCAGCGATGGCCGTGCCAAGATCAACCCACGGACGAGGGCGCTGCTAGCCGGCATGGGCGTGTACCAGGAGGGTATCGCCAAGCAGCAGGTCAACGGCAAGGACGTCACGGCGCATATCTACGAGTACACGACCCAGGTCGGCATGGTCATCAAGAACGACGTCGTCCAACTCATACCCAAGCAGCAGCCCGTGCAGATGCTGTTCTGCTTGAAGGAGAAGAACCAGAAGAAGATCAACTCGCACCGCTGGTTCTTCCAGGCCTTTGGCCGCGTCCTCGACCCCAATATGCGTGCTGATCGACGCCGGAACCAAGCCCGGCGGCAGCTCCATCTACCATCTGTGGAAGGCGTTCGATCTCGAGCCCATGTGCGCTGGCGCGTGCGGAGAGATCAAGGCCATGTTGGGCACAGGCGGCAAGAACCTGATCAATCCGCTGGGCTACGCAGAACTTCGAATACAAGATGAGCAACATCCTGGATAAGCCGCTGGAGTCGGCTTTTGGCTTCATCTCTGTGTTGCCCGGTGCCTTCTCAGCGTACCGGTACGTGGCGCTGCAGAACGACAAGAACGGCCAAGGCCCGCTGGAGAAGTACTTTGCGGGCGAGAAGCTCCACGGCGGCGACGCGGCATCACGGCCAACATGTACCTGGCCGAGGATCGTATCCTCTGCTTCGAACTCGTCACCAAGCGCAACTGCCACTGGATCCTGCAGTACGTCAAGTCGGCTACTGGCGAGACCGACGTGCCGGATACCGTGACGGAACTGATTCTCCAACGTCGTCGCTGGCTGAACGGGTCCTTCTTCGCCGCCATCTATGCGATTGTCCACTTCCACCAGTTCTTCCGGTCTGACCACTCGTTCCTGCGCAAGATTGCCTTCTTCATCGAATTCGTCTTCAACACGGTCAACATGATCTTTGCCTGGTTTGCTATTGGCAACTTCTTCCTGGTGTTCAAGATCCTGACGACCAGCTTGGGCAACGAGCAGCTGCTGGGCAATGTCGGGCGCATCCTTAGTGTGGTGTTCACCTGGCTGTACGGCGTGTCGCTTATGACCTGTTTCGTGCTGTCGATGGGCAACCGGCCGGCTGGTTCGGGGCCGTATTACATGGCGATGGTGATTTTCTGGGCGATCCTGTTCATGTAAGCCTTTCCGCGCGCCTCTCATTGCAAAACTCGTGCTAATTCCGACAACAGCTACCTCATGTTCGCCGCTATCTACATCGCCGTCAACGCCATCATCACCGACCTCAACAACAACGGCTTCTCAATCGACTCGCTCTTCAAGAACCAAGTCTTTTATACCCTGATCGTCTCCGTCATGTCCACCTACGGTATCTGGCTCATCGCCTCCCTGCTAATGTTTGACCCCTGGCACATGGTCACCCCCTCGTCCAGTACATGCTCCTCTCGCCAACCTACACCAACGTGCTCAACGTCTACGCCTTCTGCAACACGCACGACATCTCGTGGGGTACCAAGGGCGACGACAAGCCGGACAAGCTACCCTCCGTCAACACCAAGGACGGCCAGGGCAAGACCGACCTGCCCGACGAGGGCGACCTCAACGCCCAGTACGAGCGCGAGCTGCAGGTGTTTGGCCGCAAGCCGGTCAAGGAGGTCAAGGCGCCGACGCCGGCTCAGATCGAGGAGAAGCAGATGGACTACTACAGGGGCGTGAGGACGGTCGTGGTCCTGTTCTGGATGATTACCAACTTTGCGCTGTGCGCGGTGGTCCTGTCGTCCGCAGGCGTGGAGAAGATCGTCCCGACAATGGACAGACCGATGAGCAGGTCAAGGCGGAGCGGGCGAATATTTATCTGTCGATTGTGCTGTGGAGCGTGGCGGGTGAGTGCGTTCAAGTTCCTAGGGGCAATGTGGTTTTTGGTGGTGAGGATGTTTAGGGGTGTAAACCGTCCTGAGGAGGGGCAGGGGAGTGGAAGGGGTTATTTGATGTTTTGATGTGGGGAATTCTTGTGCTTTTGAGGAGGGTTATGACTTCACGTCTTTGCTTCTTGTGTTTGGTTTATATCTTCGGTCTCCGACAGGATTTTCGGGCTTCGATCGAAATATGGCCCGAGGTGTTTGTGGAAATTCAGCTTCTGATAGAGAGTTGCGTGGTTTATCTTGTAAAGAATAATACCCACTTGATCATATAACATGTTGAGGGGCGAATTGCTGGTGATTGTTATTCAGTGTGCTCGTCGTGAGCCTCGCTTAGGGAAAAGTCGCTTTCGGTAATGGCATCTTGGATGCCACCGCCTCACTCTCCCTCATTTACAGCAGTTTAATCTCAACACTGAACACGGTCTCCTTGCATCATGATCGTTACACCCGTCTTCATGCGTTGCAATGTTACACCACAGATCGGCAGAGACGGGTCGTGCATCTCCGTGGAAGCTCTCTTCTGTCTGAAGCTAGGGGGCGGATCGTGTACACTACAAGGCGGGCGGGAGCCGCCGGCGGCAGTTGGGTGACAGAATACGGCGGTGGCCAGGGCAGCAACCGAGAGGATGTGCCTTGAATTTGCGCATCACACGGCCTCAAGCAAACTTTAGGGTAAGCACGGTGTATGGAGAAATCCTCGAAAGGCAAGTGTCAAATGATGGAATCCGGGCACGGACAGCGAGACGAACGCCCGGCCGGGCAGAGGCAATTCCTTCTGTGGGAGATTCACAGATGGCAAGGCTGAAGCGCCTGGCCGTCGACAGCAAGACGAACCTTCGGGTTTCGGCGTCGACACCCCGGTCAGAGCAAGAGCAACGCCGGGGTGCCGCCAGAAGCGCCCGAGCCCTGTTGAAACGTGAACCCGTGAGCTAGATCAGGCGCGGCTCTCAACCGGTCGGCTTTCCCAATGGGACAATTCCATGCAAAAAATGCAGAACTTCGAGCTGTCGATGCAAGCCTCATCGATATCAGCGAACCAACCTCGACCAAGGGATCTGCCACGCTCCATCGGGCCCCATGATCCCTGAAAATCTGGGGTTGCCGCCCGTCATCGACAGGGCAGCAGCCGGATGAGCTTACCGAGATGTCTCATTGGCTCTTTCGGCCAGACTCCACCAGTCTCCCAGCGCCGGCCTTGGACTTGGAGCGAGCCTTGTCCAAAGCTCACGAGGCCTGAAAATTTTTGAATTTGCCAAGTTTTCTGCGGCGGAGGCTCAGAGTTTGACATGCAGGAATACGCAAGCACACCGAGTCGATGGCGACTTCTTCGCAGACACCGTCCTCGCACCACTGGCTGAAGAGGACCACGACCGTGGGCTGTGACGCGAGACACTTGCAGCTTTCGCAAAGCCAACTGTCGACCCATGCTTCCCGAAACAGAAGCGCCGCAAGCGTGGTTGCACGAATTCTCCAAAAAGGGAGCCGTCGTTGTTCCTTGCAGCGAGGAGGGTCCGCCAAGACCTATGTAGGTACCAAACTGCTGGGAACGCCCGCAAAACAGTACCTGGGCGGGGAACAAACTATCGCGTAACAAATAAGACCATGGCGGACCGCGTGACTGCCCCCCTGGAGTTTTCATCAGCTAACAGCAAGCCCGACTGACCTCTCGGCATCAAATTTTCTGTCCCGCGGGTCCGCCGAGCTCAGCTGGAAACAGCACCTGAACGCCATTGTCCAGCGCGCTTGTTGGATGGTGTCTTCCTTTCTCGTGCCGCCGTCAGGGGCTGCCACCCGCCTTGCTTGCGGCTTTTGCAGGCTTCCAGCAAGGCCCCGCTGGGCAAGTGCTCGGCGTGGTAAAGGTACCTACGTGGGTATTTGTGCATTGCGCGATTCTCGGGCAAGGCATTGTGGTCATGCGTCGTTCTGCCGAGAGCTCGTTGCCCAAGTTGGAGCTGTGTTTGGCTGGAGTCGTTCCTGGGCACTGAGGGCTGACACCACTTGACACAACCCATCCTGGAATTTAAAGTTTTGTCCCTGCCTCCAGCTTTGCACAACGTTCTGGTCACCAGTGTCCATCAAATTCAAAACATCAGCCAAAGTCCATCTCGACTTTTCACTACCAAGCTCAACAAAAAAGCCCTGAGCTCGTCAACCACACATCTCCCACCGATCCTCGAACCTCCTCACTTACTCACTTACATACAACCACACCACCCTGTCACATCTCACAAGCACAGCAACGACAACCACAAACCCAAACAACATGCCTTCCTACACCATCACCGAACCGCACCCTACCGTGCCGCAAAAGCTACACGCACTCGGCCGCGGCGGGCTGGGTAACTTCTTCCGCGCGCCAGCCACCACCTCTCCCTCGGGGGTCCCGACCCCGGCCACGTCCACCACCTCGGCCAGCACGCGGCGCTTCTACTCAGGCCGCGGCGGAGCGGGCAACGCGCGTCCGGCCGGCGAGCGCCCGGTGCTGTCCTTTGATGAGGAGTTCACGCGGGCCGAGGTGCGCGAAAGACGGCGACCATCAGCCATGTGGACGCGGCGGCGCCGGCAACATCTTCAGCGGCTCGTTTGGGGGCGAGATGAATTCGAAGAAGGCTGAGAGCGATGACGGCGAGTCGCTGACCGCGCGGACACGGCCAGCACGACCGACAGCCGCCGGTCGAGCGGGGGGTTCTGGGCCGCGTGCGCAGCGTGGGGCACTAGAAGCGCTCTTCCTCTGACGGAGGAGGAGATGAATTCGGGCGCTCCTTCTTCTTCTGACGGCGGCCGCGCTGCTTCGCGGTGAGCCCCCTTGCATCTACTTGTCTCAGCAGCTTGTCTTCTCGGCTTTTTCTCTTTTGTTCGGCAATGGCGGTATATGCTCGCAAGCAAGGCGTTTCGGGTGGCAAGAGCAGCTCTTTTCTCAGCAATGGGCTATGACATGGGAGGAACAAAAAAGTTTTCTATTCCGCTGCTTAACGGGATGGATGGATGATGAATGGATGAATGGGAATTAGGACTGGGGCCTCAGAGCCAAATCAAGTTCGCGGATACACACGGCGTGGTGGCTCGATGTAGTAGGGAGTGTTGGACTCGATCCTCTCCCGGCCCAAGGGTCGTCAAGGCGAAAAGGAGAAGTTCCAGGGAACAGGCGTTTGTTTCTGGCGAATTGCGGTTTCTGTACGAATCAATATACCCCCCCGCTGCGATGATAGTTTATGGAATCAATTTCACCATTGCCCCTTTGCGAACAATTGCGCTAGGTGTGGCCCTCAACAGTGATGTTCTCTCCACTACTTGTGCTGTCCCCTGTTAAACTGCCCTTCTAAGGCTTGGCGTCCCCCTCGATCAAGAACCATCACACCAGCATGTCGGGATTTAATGGCACGAACAGACAACAGCGCCTCACTTGGGGACCTGACTTCCATCAATCAAACCTGGGTATCATTCGTTTTCTCTAGAAACGCTTGCGGCAAGCTCCTCTCGATATTCTTCTCCTTCACACAAGAGTCCCGGGTGCCCTAGAAGAGCAATTACGCCTCCGTACCGCCCCCATACAACCTTCGTTTGTAGCCTCCGGTATTATGCTCCTCTGCCGTGTGGCAGAGGTCCTGATCCTAAGCGTCTCGCATCTCTGTTGGCATCCTCCCTCTTTGTACGGTATGACACTCGCAGACCACAGATAATTGGGGACAGTGGTGCGGCCCAAGTCTTCGTCGTGCGCTGGGACAATTAAACAGCGCCAGGTCCTTTCTGGGAGTCGCCGTGCTCATCTTCTTTTCAAAAGAGATACAACCCTCATGTAAACTTGGTATGGATAATGTCGGGGTTCTCATGCCAGTCGTCGATGCTGACCCACATCTATTTTCCACCACGTCAGCTACTTCCACCCCCGTCATAGCGAAAAGTGATAATACCATACCTTTCTGAACGTGCTCAGCCCCGCCAAAATGCTCCCGCCGATCCAGGTCGAGTACTTGCGCTCGGGCGGTGCAAAGATCTTGATCCTCATGTCCTTGACCGCGACGCGCTGCACCTCGGACAGCAGCCGGTCGCCGAAACCCTTGGTGAGCGTGCTGCCACGGACAGCACGATGTTGGAGTACAGATACCTTGCGCAGGTCCAGGTCTGTCCGGTTGATCGAGTCGACCACGATCTGGTGCACGCCGGGGTACTCGAGGCCAATGATTTCCGGGTCGAAGAGGATTTCGGGTGCGCGGAAGCGTTCGGCGCCAATCTGTGAAGCGGTGCGTGTCAGTGTCATGGTTTGCCTACGGTCGGGTGGGGAGAGTTATGGGCGTACCTTGAGCTTATTCCCATCTGGCAGCACGTACTCGGCAACCTTGCCCTGGTCGAGCTTGGCCGCCGCCCATTCCTTCTCCTCCTTCCGCGGATCCTTGGCGACGTAGGTGACGGCCTCCTTTATCAGCCGCACCACCTCCTTCTCAGCGCTTGTGTGGAAGATGTACCCGCTCTTGCGGAGCAACGTTTGTAGGTACTCGGTCACGTCGCGCCCGGCCACGTCGATTCTCCTAATACTGTTGGGAACAGTGAATCCTTGGTATACTGGCACCGCGTGCGACACACCGTCGCCGGAGTCCAGGACCACGCCTGTTGTCCGGCCGCTGGCGTACAGAGAGAGGACGGCTTGGATGGATGTGTAGAGGGCGGGTACGTTGAAGGTCTCGAAGAGGATTTGGGCCGCGGTGTCGCGGTTCGAGCGAGGGTTAAGTGGTGGTTCGGTGAGGAGGACTGGGTGCTGGAGAAGGGTTAGCCTGACACTCTCTTACGCATGGGGGGAAAAAAATGATACCTCTTCGCTCAAAGTCTTCAGCCCCTCGTCGTACACATATGCCCAATCTTCTCCATGTCGTCCCAGTCCGTGACAATCCCGTGCTCTAGGGGGTACCGAATCTTGAGCAGCCCGCGCAGTTCGGTGGCCGCCTTCTGGCCGATGAACACCTCGCCTTCCAGCGCGCCAGCCAGCACACGCAAATGTTTTGGCCTCCCTACCCATGAAGGGAAGTGGCATTTGGGAACATCCTCCCCAGCAAAACCGGCCCGGATCGTGCCGGACCCGTTGTCCAGCACAATGGGCGCGTTGTGTAGCGAGTCCGCCATTTTCTCTCTGAGGCAGGAAACACTACTGTCTTAAACATGCGTTGTTCAACAGTGCTGAGCTCGGCTTCGGGTCAATATCGCCGGTCAATGTCTTGGTAGCGTGCACTAACGTCGAGTAAGGGCCTCTCGCTCAGCGGTCATGCGGTCGCAACTGTCGCGAGGAGTGTCGGGTCTCCGTCGTCGAAGTGTGACAAAGAGCTTGTATGGCCGGTTTTCAAGAAACAATCTCCGAGATGGTTGGCGGTATCCCAGCAAGTGTCAGGTGTAAGTTGCAGAGAGGTGGAGATAGTCCTCCTTCGGTGTGGTCGAGATGCTGTTTACTTGAAACCTTCAAAATGCACGACGCGTTCAGATGAAGGAGCGTTTGCAGCTGGCGCATCATTGGGCACCTGGCCCAAGCAGCTCGCTGTGGCAGATTGCTAGGGGTTGGTGCACAGACCATCCAGGACGACAGTTCCCCTTTTACTTTATCGATAAGCAAGCTATCTTGTGGTCCGGCATTAGAGGCTCCTTCCCTCAAGTTCTCAACATCTCGTCGCAAAATGAGGTGTTCTTGTGCCGGGCAGGCGCAGATGGAAGAGCGAACGGGAATCTCCTCTTAGGTGACTCATCAAGCCGCCTTTTGCTTCTCGTCAATCTCGATCGATACCCTCGTGAGGTCGGTAAGGTGCTTATTAATTGTCGTTTGCGAGCCTGCTCTGCTGCACAACATCATCGCAGCCCGGACGGACGACTTTTGAGATTTTGCCTTGCTCTCTTAATGCTTCTTACGACGACCGCTTCAAGCGAGTCTCCAGCTGCACCGTCGCACCAATCGGCGAGGGCCACACCTTGACCAACTCCAGGCCTACGGCATCAAACATCTCGTTGAACTCGTCAAGCGTCTTCTCCTTCCCGCTGATGGACATCAAGTTCAGATCCAGCCAGTACAGCTCCTTCAGACGGCCCGGCTCGACCTTCTCCGGCACCAGCATGTCGCACACGATCAGGCGAGAATCCGGCCCCATGGCCTGGACCGTGTTCTTGAGGATCTCGATGCAGACGGGCGGATAAAAGTCGTGGAGGAGACGCCGCATGAAGTAAATATGTGCATCTTGACGAACGGTTAGCTCGGATCCAGTACAGGTGTGTCGGGGAACCCACTCTTGACTGGCTGCGGGGTGAAAATGTCGTACGCCATGGGCTCAATGTTGGGTGTCCTCCGGCTTTAGCGAGTCGATGACGATGGGCAGGTCCTGAAGGACCAGCTTGCCGCCAAAAGCGCCAGGGATCTCTTCCTGGAGCTTTAACAGAGCCTGGCCCCGACCGCCAGCCACATCAACGAAGAAGGGCCGCTCCGGCTCCCGCTCGACCTGCTCCTTGAGTGACTCCCATGGGAACATGCCCGAGATTGGCATGTTCTTCTCAATGATCTGGAGACAGGCATTCCAGATGTTTCGTTTGTTCCACGTTCTCGTCCAGCGCCTCATAATACGTCTTCCCTTCCCTGCCGATGCTGAAGCAGAAGGGCGACTTCTTCAGGTCGTAGATGTCCTCGGGCTTGTGCGTCTTGAAGTAGTCGGTAAGCGACAAGCACATCTTGAAGAAATCGATGCAAAGAACGAAGAAGGGGCCTTGAGCATGGAGCTGGTACGACTGCGAAAGGGCGTTGTGCGCATACGTGTTGGGCTCCGTCTCGGTGAAGAAACCGGAGACAACGGCTACACGCATCAGGCGCTGGATTGCCGACACGTCCACGTTCAACTCAGCGGCAAGCTTCTCGGACGTGATGGTTCCCTCATCAGGGACCTTCTTAATGGCACCGGTCATGATCAGAGTGTACATGGCGCCAGCGGTGCACATGGTCTCCTGCTGCCTCTCGATGACATCGTAGGGCGTCTCAAGCTGCGTGCGCACCTTGTCGACGCGTTCAAGGAGAGCCAGATGTTCGGCCGCCGATGGTCGCGGGTGACGCCTGAGGGCCTCAACGAGCTCCTCGGCGGCTCTGAGCGCTGCACCTGTGTCCTCCATGGTTGATGGCGAAGAGGTTCTGAACGAAGGCTGTGGAATGAAACCGTGTCTTGGATCTCGACAGCGAGGATTGGGGTAGAGAGCGGGGAGACCTCAGAGGTTTCAAGCGCAGCAGCTAAAGCGACCAGGGGCGGCCTCAGGATCAGGGCCGGTCACGAATCTGCAATCATCACTGGGATGAACGGTCAACTGGGGGTGTTCGATGTTGGCCGGGACGGGCCAGGGATCAACATCCCGCGTGGGTTCCGAGTTCTCGGCATCTCTTGAGCCAGACACCAAGGCGCTGACGTGGTTGGTGGCAGCGATCATGGTCCGTGTCAGTCCTGGACAGGCGAGCTGTTCTCCTGACTCTTGCCGAGCTGGTGCTTGCGGGAGGGGTGATGCCTTTTTTCGACACTGCTGCCAGCCTCCCGGAAACCCCGCAGACAGCAAGGTCGATGTGCGGGTCCATGCGACATGAGACTGGGGTACCCAAAGACCACCGACCACGGGGACGAACCATTGGACTCATGCTGCGCTCTGTCGTTGAATATCTCGACTTCTGAGGGTGGACAGGGAGGGCCCGAGGTGCACGAAACCCGCCACCTTGAAAGAAAGCCCTCAGCTCATATCAGTCCACCTCCAGTCTAACAACGCTTCGGGGACACTCGCCTAAGCCACGAAGCTAGGGACCAGCAAGCCACGGAGCAACGATGTCGAAGAGAAGTTCCAGAGAGCTGGGTCTGTAAAAAGCATGATCCTGCGGTGCGACCTTCTTACGTATCACAGCACCTTCCAACCCAGCGTAGAGGCGAATAGCTGTTGAAGTCGGAGCTCGGGTGGTTTGCCGCTCACCGCACACAGTGTCCAGGCCTGCCGAATCAGCGCCTGCAGTTGTCTATCTGGTGGCGTCGGACCACAGCCGAACTCCGGTTGGGCTGGGCCGTTCAGTTCGCGAGAGTCGACGCTTTGGCGCGTTTGGCACGAACAATGGTCCCAGCGGTTCTAGGTAGCTTGAGCGATACGAACGGGGAGCTATGTACCTGTTGAGTACACCGTTGGGACAAGCTTCTCGGTGTTCATTGAATGAGAGAAGGGGTATCCCTCCGGTCAGTGTCTCGTTGCTCGGGTACCTCGGTTGGTGGGCCGTGATCCCCATTGACCCACGACGGCGGCGGGAGGAACCTAGTCCCAATGGAGCACCTCCCCCCCCCCCGCCATGTGGTGCGCCAAGAGCAGGACATTGAAGGTCTCGAGCTTTGTTCGACACCGGCAAACTCTCCGAATTAAACCGCATTTCTTGGTCGGCAGTCGTAAACCGTCTCCACTATCGCTTGCTTCGAAAGATTGCTATCGCGAGTTCGCTTCACTTCATTCAGGCAGAGCACTCCCATCAATATGGACGCGGGCCGGGGCGAGATCATTCAGGCAGAGGAGGTAAGTGGCACTCGGGGTTGTATGTGTCCTGGTGGAACCAGATGACTGAGGCTGACTGCGCGCTCCAGCAATGGGACGACTTTGAGGATGAGGTGTGTGGTTCCTCCCTATTCCAAGAGACCGGGAGGTCGGTCCGCCAACTGAATCATCGCTCGGGATGCAGGGCGCCGAGGTGGAGAGCTCTGGGAGCTCGTTGACGTCGATCACCTCGTCGGTGCTCAGGGGCAAGGTGGAAGACGGGCGGGTGTATGCGGCTTTTGGCAAGGAAGGTATGTGTCCCTTTTCCGTGAGTGCGTAGGGCGGTTGGGAGGGTGCGAGAAGTGGTACCCGGGTGTCTGACAGAAGCCAGAATACGGGATGCCGATGGACGATGCGGAATTGGACAGGATTGGTAAGTTCTCCAGGATTGTTCAACCCCTTTTCCATGCGGTTAAGGAACAGACCCGCCAAGGTGCCGGTTTCGAGAGCGCGCTCTGACACCAAGCACATTCCCTATAACAACACTCCAGAAGACGGAAACAGCTCTGACATGAAGCTTAGATATGTGTCACGCGAAATACTATGCGCTTCTCGAAAAGAAGCGGTTCCTTGCGCCTATCTCAGATAATCCCCAGAGAATCCTGGACCTGGGTTGCGGAACGGGTAAGGAGTCGTCACCTTCATCGTTGTTCGCACTGGGCCTCATGCCAGCTGGACCCGACAGCATGGATATGGCGCAGCACTAACCAACCCGTGTCTCAGGCATCTGGGCGACCGATGTCGCGGACATGTATCCTTCCGCCGATGTATGCTTGCCTCACTCCGGCTTCTTTGGTGTTGTTGTGGTCTGACTTGGGTGCTAGGTGCTGGTGTTGATATTGCGCCGACACAAACAGAATGGTAACTGCTGCGGCACAAGACACCAACGACTCGGTGGACTAACAACTGCCAGGGTCCCAGCAAACTGCCGGTTCGAGCTCGACGACATTGAGGAGGACTGGGCCTGGAACGAAAACTCATTCGACTTCATTTTTGCGCGCGACCTCATCTTGGCCATCCGCAACTGGCCCAGACTGATCGACCAGGTCTACACGTACACACCCCATCCTCCTTCAACCCCCCGTCGACCTCAACCATTAATCTGTGTCTAGACACCTCAAACCAGGCGGCTGGGTCGAGTTCCAATGCGTAACGGGCCTCCTGCGCTGCGACGACGGCACACTGTCTGACAACAGCCCAATGAAGCAGCTCGGCGATGCCATCTTCGAGAGCACGCAGATCTTCGGCACGCCCATCGACGACCCGACGCGATGGAAGCGCTGGCTCGAGGAGCGTGGCTTCGAGGAGGTGACCGAGATCGTGTACAAGATGCCGTGCAACCCGTGGCCCAAGGACGAGCGGTTGAAGCTGATCGGGGCGTTCGAAATGGAGAACCTGCTCTTCGGGCTGAGCGGGATGGTCACGCGGCTGTTCTCCAAGGCGCTGAATTGGTCGCCAGCGCAGGTCGAGGTGTTTTTGGTGAACGTGAGGAAGGAGATCAAGAACAGGAATGTGCATTGCTATTGGCCGTTGTGAGTATCCCCGGTTAACACTTTTTCTTACCTGTGGGTTTCCAGAGTTCTAGTATGTGCTGACGGCTTCAGTTATATCGTGTATGCCCGCAAGCCGGGTGGTGAGCCAGTCCGTGAAAGGTCGGTCCCGCAACCGCCAGAGGCGGAGGCGGGGGCAAGTCCGGAGCCCTCAGCGGTTTGAAGCAATTTACCGGTCGTTTATTCGGGCGCTTTGGGGTTCGGGAGTTTGCTGCTCAGGGTCATTCAGGTGCAGTTGGCGGGATTTTCTCTGTCAAGCGTGTAGCGTTCGTAAAAGTTCCCAGCAAGCGACAGCAAGCGACATCAGGCAAATTTTAGGTTGTTCGAACGGCAAGGATATGTCACGGAATTTACATCACTCTTAATTATCTGCCACGCTTGTCGTTCGTTTCAACCTCTCACTTCTCTTCCTCACTATCTGAGCATTGAGCATCAACAAGTTTTTCCGGTACAGCTGACTTCAAGAACGTCACATAAAGCTAAATAAGCTCTTCAAGATTAGTCCATCCAATGTCCATTCTCTCTATGGCCATGGTGATACTCAGGGGACTCGAGTACCAAAAACTTAAACATCATCTACCCAACCAGAATGCTCCGCCATATCCCAACAATATCCCCGCTCAAAACGCCGAAAGCAATGCAGTTGTACGTAAAGTATGGATGCACCAGCCGTGGTAACCCCCCAAGTCTCTTGTCTTCTTCTTTACATATGCCCGTCAAGCAACTGGGCGCTGAGGTACGGCCACCCGAGGAGGGCGAAGGCAAGGGGGAAGTAGCTGTTTTATTGGGACATTATAGTCAGCCCCATTGCCTCTTCCTTCTCAACACCATCATAGAGGGGAGCTTGTATTGGAAGGTGGGAAGAGGAGAGGGGGGGGGGGGGGTGGGGGTTGGGCAAGGGGACGGGGGACGTACACAACAGCCTGCTTCGAAGACCGCTTGACCAGCTTGCCCCAGTCGGCCGGCGCCGGTTTGCTTGTCACGGGCAGCCGCTGGAAGGGGTGCGGCTCGAAGGCGCGCGCGAAGGTGCGCAGGTTGTGCATGATGGAGAATTGCCGGGCCTGTCGGACCGGGGCGGCAGCGGCGCGGGCGAGCATTTTGATGAGGGTTGTGCTTGTGGAAAGGGGGTTGTTGTTGTTGTTGTTTGGTGGGGTCAGGAGGAGAGAGGACTCAGCAGTCGTTTGGGTATTTGGAGTTGAGAGAGGGTCGAGTAAGTGGTGAGTGAGTTGGGAGTTGGTAGTACAACTGAGATGAGATGGGATTGCCGAGTATTACTCCTGGCGTTCTGTTGCCTTGAGGCTGAAGCTGGTGATGCTAATGCTGATGATACAAACAACAAAAAAGCACACCACCACCCACGGGCACATCAAACCATCTTATACCGCCTCCCCTCCTCCCAAACCACCGACATCTCCACCTTCCCACTCCCCTTCCCCGTGATTACCACCAGCCGAAACTCCTCCAGTCATCGATCGGACAATGCCACCGAGCAGCCCGCTCCGGGTCTTGTTCGTCGCCGCTGGCAGATTTCCTCACCAGTCCTCTTTCGTTCCTCCTGATGGGAAAACACATCCAAAAATCATGCCAAACACCACACAAAGTCATCCCATCCCAAGCCGTCGTCTGGGTAGGTCGGACCAATGAGCGGGCGGCGTGCCTGGCGGGTTGTGCGATATGTTGCTGGAGATGGCACCACTTCGGACGAACTAACCGCACGCATTGGACGAAGGTGGGCTGACGCCGCCGGGTACCTTCGTACCCTTCGACCCTGGCGGCGGGGCCGGCGCTGTCCGGGGTTCTGGGGACCTAATTTAAGGGAGAGTTGATTGGTTGGATGGTGCTGGATTTTTAGCGGGCTGAGCTGAGGAACAGGGGTTCGGTGTGGCATGGACTGTTCTGGGCTTGGAATGGAATCTGGCTTGCCTCTTCGCGTGATCCGTTGCGGTTGCGGTTCGGGTGCTTTGCTGTCCGGACCGATCTGTCGGGAGCTTGCGGGCGGCAGTCTGCGGCGATGACGCCATTTGGATGGGTTTCTGGATTGGGCCATGGGGATTCCAAGTTGGCGCGTTCCGGCGGTGCAGCTTCCAGCGACGGCAGCCCCGTGAACATCCACTTCGGACTCTCAAGGTGTCTGTCTTTTTCACATGACAACCAGCTTCACCACCCACCATCACACAGCCATACGAACCAACGATAATGGGTATCACGAGTCTAATTCATTTTCCCAACCAAATTGCCCGCGTGCTACGCCCTGACGACCGTCGTCCCCTCGGCCGGCTCGAGCACCTTCCAGTTGCACACGATCTTGTTCTCGCGGAACTTGGCGATGATGCGCTCGGCGATCTCGGCAAAGTTGCTGGTCGCCAGCGCCAGGATGGTGGGCCCCGCACCTGACAGGCACACGCCCAGGACCCCCGGCTGCGTTGCCGGCGTCATCGACTCGACAATCTCGGTCAGCCCGGGGATCAGCGTCTGCCGGTACGGCTGGTGCAGCTTGTCCTGCATCGCCAGGTAGATGAGCTCCGGGTCCGGCGGCGACTGGCCGAGCGCGACAGGTAGGAGCGCGATTCGTTGGAGGTTGAAGGTCTGCCGCTGTCAGTCACTGGAGAGATACATACATCATAAAAGAATGGGATCGGCTACATACCACGTCTGGCCGGGGATACTCCTGCGGCAGCACCTCGCGAGCCTTTGCCGTGGGTACCTCAAACTCCGGGATGATGGCGACCGCCTTGATTTCGGGAGCCCACGGGAACTTGATGTGGTGGCCGATGCCATGCGGTGGCTCTGGTGGCCTCACACCGGTATCAATGCCGCCGGCCGGCGCCGCAGCACCTCGCTCAGGGGGATCTCGACGCGCGCCACGTCCTCGGGCGTCAGCGGCTTCAGGTAGGTGCCCACGAAGCCGCCAAACAGAGCAGCGCCCACGTTATCCGGGTGGCGCTCTATCGCTGCATTAACCCCTCCCCTCCCATCTCCATAGGTCTCATACAGATGAAATACTCACCGATCATCAGACAAAAATCAAACAGCCGCTCCGGCGTCAGATGCGTCAGCCCGCCGCATTCCTTCCCCAGCATCACGCCCGCCACGACGGCCGCGCCCGACCCCCAGCCCCCGGCCCAGCGGGATGGGGTTCTTGATGTGCACGTGCGTCTCGACGGGGAACTCGCGCTGGTCGTGGCAGCGCAGGACGTACAGCGCGACGCGCGTGAGCAGGTTGACCTGCGGGTCGAGGCTGATTTCGTCGGCGCCCTCGCCCTCGTACGTGATGCGACAGTTGAGCGGGAGGTCGGAGCGCGCCTTGGACCGGTCGATGGTGACATGCAGCTCCAGGTACATGGACAGGGCCAGGCCGATGACGTCGAAGCCCGGCCGATGTTGGCGCTGGAGCAGGGCGTTTTAATGATGAAGGACTCGGGGGCCATTTTTGGTGGTTGTGTTTTTTTACCCTTCCTAATGGACTTGTGTCTTGTTCTGATGAGTTGCGTCCCCCAGTCTTGAAATATCCTCGAATTTTTTGTGGTGATGAGTGAATGTTGACTCGCAATCACCTTTCTTGTCCGCGGAGCCGTGTGTGTTTAAGTTGGAGGCCCCGCTAGGGTCTCATGGACGTGACTGATAACTCGAATTTTTGTTAGGTCCGGCGCCCCGATTGCGGAGCGGGGGTGCAGCCGGTCCACCGCTCCAGCAGGCCCGACTCTCCCCCACAGCGGCTACTGCCGGGCACCAACACTGAGACCGAGACCCCTTGGGGTCACCGAGCGACAGGATAGGGGGTCAACATCAACAAAGGGCCGGCCACTGAGAGGGTGCATTCATTATTACCGCCAGACTCCTTGCTTGCTTCCAGATGAACTTTGACACGGCACTGGGCAGTATTATATCCAACACAGAGAGCTCCCATGTCCCAACTCAATGACCAGACAATGGCCTCGCCGTGTCAAATGCACCCGATGGAACCGCTGCTCAGTCACATCCCTCTCCCATCAATGGAACTCCGCTGTGTGGCTGAAGTCTCGGTCAGTCCAACAGGCTGGTGTTCCTCCGTCCTAACATCAATAATCCACGCCCCCACGCCGCGACGCCAATAAACTTTACTCATCTCCAACCAGAACAAAAACATGGAACGTCAGACGGAAAACAGATCAAGGCCAGTGCTGAAGTAAGAACCGGAGTTTGAAGTCATATCGGTCGTAGCCAACAACAAACAACAGTATGTAAGCAAATAGGGGTGGCTAAAGGAAACGCCGCTCCTTTCCAGCCCGAATAGGTCCCTTCCGTCCTGCCAGCCAACCCAGTCTTCTCCTCACATCCCACCCATTGTGCCCTTCCGCTCCCAAACTTCCCATCCAGTATCACTCGCCTCCACTAGACAATCCCAGCGAGGGACTGCCCTTTCCTTCCAAGAATAGGAAAACAACACAACATCTACAATGCAAATAGAGCGAGGAAGAAAGTCAACACGCTCTCAACCGACCGTCTTCATCCACACCTGTTTTGTTTTATCCCGCCATATTCTCTGCCTGTATCCCCGAATTAAACACCCAGGAGCAACTGTAGACGAGAACGCAGGTGAAAGTATAAGTATGCCAAGAAACTCTCCGCAAAGCAAGCCGCCCAGCAGCCCGCTCCCTGTCACCGACACAACCACACGGTACTTGTGTCAGTTACGTCACGTCACCGGTCCGCTCCCATCTCTCAGGACACCCATCATCGCCTAAAACGTCTCCGAGTCCTGCGAGCCAAAGGTATCTGGACCATTCTCAATCAGCCTTCACGCCCCGTCACCTCATCACATCATTGCACAAAAAAAATATCACATACCTCTCTTCCCCCGCTCCTCTCCCAAAAGACTCCCCCTGTTCTTCCCCCCCGTAGGCGTCATCGGCCTTGGCCCGCTCGGCCTCCTCCCGACCCCACCGCTGCCCCCACTGCCCCCGGCCGCCGCGACACTTAAGTTCTTATTCTCCAGCCTCGGACTCGCAGCGCCCCCATTCCCCATCCCCTCGCGACTGCCGTGGCTAATATAGCTCGCCGTCGGCACCCCCTGCGTCATCGTCCCGTACCCGCTCTCGACGCTATGATGCGGCAGCGGGGACCCCGGCCCTTTCTGCAGTTTGCTAAGCCGCTTGTTCTGCGGCGGGGTGGCGGTCATGCTGTTGCGCATCATGTGCTGCTGGCTGGGGCTGCTCGGCGGGTTTGTATTCATCCCGTTGTCGTTGTTGTGTTAGTAGTGTGTTGTCGAGCGCCTCCTTCGGAGGACGTGGAGGGGGCGGGCCAGCGGTGGCGGGCATGTTTGCTGTGGCGGGGGAGGACGGTCCCCAGGGTTGTTGGCCATGGTAGTCGTAGCTTGACAGATCGTGCAGCTGGCCGCCGTAGCGGTTGAGGGATGTTTGGACCCTGCCCAGTCGGCGGACTTGGGGCTGAGCGGGGAGTCGTAGCCGAGGGCTTGGGACTCGAGCGCGGCCTTGAGCGTTCTGTCTGGCCCTGGCGGGTTGCGGGTGGACGAGGTTGAGCGAGTCGCGGTGCGCTTTGTACTTGGGATCCTCGGGCGTCATGGCGTTCATGCTGACCCAGTTAGCTTGGGAGGGGGATGAGAGCTGCTCATTGTACAGCTGGTCGTCCTGGTGGTAGCCGCGGGGGAGATCGGTTTCCGAGAAGCCGGTGTGAAGCTTGTCGCTCTGGATGGGCTGGGGTGGGGAGAACTGGTAGTTGTCCTGGTAATGATCCAGAGAGCCCGACCGCGAAGGGCCAGTGGGGAAGTGGTTGCCCTCGTCCTTGCTGGACTGCTTGCTGTGGCGGGACTCAGGCACGCCGCTTGATGCCGTCGTTTCGGACCAGCGCGAGATCTTGGGGATACGGAACCAGCTCGACCTCCCCGACTTCTTCTTGCCGCTTTCCTCGGTTCGAGGGGTGTTCTCATTGCTTATCGACGTCTGCGTTTGCCCGGCAGCGCCGGGCGGCGTGGCCAGCGGCACGGAGCCACCACGCTGTTCTTGCGCAGGCGTCATCAAGTGCATCTCATCGTTTCTCCGTCCATGGTCGTAGTCCTCCTCGTTGTCTTCGGGCACGGTGCTTATCCTGTGCGCCGAAGTCTTGCGGTCGTACCCGGGCTTCACCGACGTGCCGCGGGAGTGAACCGAGAGGTACCCTGACTGCGACGGGTGGCTTGCTGTCGATGTGCCGGCCATGCCCTCAGGTTCATAGCCGTGATCCTGTTCGTCGTGCATCTCGGGCTGGATGTGGTCGTACGAGTTGTCGCCCTGGTTGCTCTGGCTGCCGTGCATGTTGGGCGCCGTCTGCGCCTTGAGCACATCGACCTCGTTCAGCAGCTGCATGAGCATGTCCTCGATCCTGCCCAGGTCGTTCGCCCCCTTAGCACTCAGACCCTTGAGCGCGCGGCGGAAGATGCTGCGCTTCTTCGCATTCACGTCGTCGTTGATCGTACCGGCGGCCGATCCGCCCTGGATTGAGCGCGGAGCGCTGCCGGGATAGGGCCGCGGCCGTTGATGGCGCGCTGGACCGTCTTTTCGGTGTTCTCCTTGACCTCAGTAATAATCACATCCTCGGTATCGGCAAGCAATCTCTTGATATCCTCGAAGTTGTTGCGCATCTCCGTCGCGGACCGGACGAGCGTCACCAGGATCTCCGTGTCCCGCGCACTACGCTGGGCGTCACGTACCATCAACTGGGAAACATTTAGTACTTATCCATCTCGCAGAGCAAAGGAAGACTCACATGCTGCATCAGCGCAATAATATCCTTCGACTCGATCCTCTCAATGCCCGTCCCCGTAGCCGCATCATACAGCGGCGAGCCCATGCCCTGCGACATGCCACTAAGATGGCGGGCATGCTTGGGCGTGTAAAACGGATCCTCAACGCCCTGACCCGCAGCAGCACCAGGGCAATATCAAAGTCCACACCCTTGCCTTTGGCCTGGATATCTGGCGTCTTGTTCGGACCCTGCGAGATGTAGCCCTCGTCAACCTTGTGACCCAGCGGGCTCCGCGTGCCATACAAGTCGCCAAAGCCCGCGGCGTCAAAGCCGGGCCCGCCCAAAAGGGTGTTGTTGATACCCGGAATGTTGGCAATCGGGCTGGAACCCTCGTACGGGTTGGTGATGAGTGTGTCGCGCTTCTTGTCCTCGGGCGTGCGGTACCACTCGTCATGCTCCTGGCTCTGCTGGCGGCTGTGGTTCTGGGCGGCCTCCATGCCCGCAGCAGCGCCCACGGCGGCAGCGGCACCGGCGATGCCCGCAACACCAAGGTCATGCTGGCTTCTCTGCTGCGGGGTCGCCGGAGAAGCGTGAGACCCGTCGAGTTGCTGCTGATAATCAACATCATCCTCATAATGCTGGGGTGTTGCCTAGGTGTGGCATCGCCAGCCCAGTGCTCCTCTCCACCTCCTCCTGCTGCTCACGGCCTCCCTCGCCGTTGAGAAGCGACGGGTTGGTCAGCATGTCATCGTCGTTCCAGTCGCCAATCTCAGGCATGGGATCATTCGGGTCGGGCATGCTGCTGAAGCCCATCTTGGGCTTGCCGTCGCCGTGGACCAGCTGTTCGGCACTGGCCGTATCAATGCCAGGACGTGGGCCGTTCTTCGTCCGCTCCTTGAACGACTTGTTGCGCTGGACACCTGCACCCTGGAACTCGACATCATCATCCGAGACAACCTGCTGTTCCCTATTGGCATTCTGAGCGCGTAAAACAGCAGCCGCAGCGCCGACGGCCGCGCTGGTAATGGCCGCTTCCGACACTGTGGGGGACTGATGATGATAGCTGGTCTGGGGCACCTTCCGGCCATACTCATCCAGCTCGTACTCGACGAACCCTCTGGACCTGTGACTCCCAGACGCGGTGCTCTCTGCACGATCATCCACATATTCACGCTGGCTGGCCGCCGACCGCTGGCCCGGCGTGCCGGGTCCGCGAGAGCGCTCCTCCTCGAGCGTGGCCATCGACTCGCGCCCAGTGTACTGCTGATTCCCGACAGCGCTCGACGATCCCGTCAGAACCGAGCTCTCCAGCATCGACCCGTCCACAAGCGACGCCACATTCGACTCGATGCCCGGCGGGTGCACGAAATTGGGGTTGAGGCCCACATCGCGGACGGCCTGGCCGGATGTGGCGCGCTCCAGCTCGCTGCCCTCCGGGCTCATGGTGTTGCCCTGGTCGACGCCCGAGGTCCTCACGCTACGGTCGTCACAGCAAATTCGCGGTCGCTTGCGAGTGTACGGAACCATGTTGCCGCGGCGACCTCTCGATGGATGAAACCGAGTCCGCCGTGCGGTGGCTGGCCCTCGACTCGCGCTTGGGCGCCTCGCTGGCCTCTGTGTAGCCCGAGACGCTCGGGATCGGGCTCAGGCCGCGCCGCTCTGGCTGGTACGGGACATACTTCAGTGGAGGAGGAACGTCCTGGGTGCTGTAGTAGTCGTAGGGGCTGTCGGGGCGTATGCAGGCGAGGATTCATCATACTCGTCATCCTCTTGGTAATGTCTGGAGGCGCGCGAAGGCACCTTCTTGCCGTTATCATCGATGATGTATTCGTCCCACTCTCCGGTCCGTTGCCGAGGCAATTGCTTGAGGTCACCGTGTGACACGTTCGCATGCTGCGCTCCCAGAGTCTGCAAGGTGATTGGCGTCCCGGTGGGGGTTGGTGTCGAGCCCGGGGAGAGTTGGTTATGGGCCTGTTCACTGGCGGAGTGCGGGTCGTCCGTCTCCGCAGACATGATAGATGCCCTCGTCACGTCCGACGCATTCACATCGCTCATCAGCGGCATCGGCGGGACCGGCGGTCCAAGCAGCTCCGAGTCCTCATCCTCCGGGGCCTGTTCAAATCCTCGGCTGCGCATCTCAGCCCTCCGCCGTCTCCTGGAGCGCTGCTTGTCGTCTGAGGGTGATTGGAGCATTTCATTTGCTGCGGCAACAGCCGCCGCGCCCATGGCAGCGCCGGCAACAGCAGACTTGAGACGATCCGTGCTGCGGATCGGGGTGTCGTCAATGCTGTGGTCGTCCTCGATGGAGTCGTGGCTGAGGGCGCTGCTGTCGTCAAAGTCATTGCGAGCCTCCCTGTCACGGCTCTCCTTGCTTCTCAGGCTGTCTCTCGGGTTTGCCCCGCTCTTGTCAACCCCTGACCGTCGCCTGTCGCTCGCATAGTCCTCCCTTGAAGCGGTGGTCGTGCTGGATGTGATCGAATCGCGGCGGCTCTTGTGGCGGCTCTGCTCCCGCTTCAAGGCATTGAGTTCGGGAAGGATGAGACGGCGAATGGCATCCTCAACGGTCTCAAGCAGTTTCGGGTTGTTGATCGACGAAGCCTTGGAAGTACCTGAACGGATGGAGTGCTGATCCATAGACCGATGGCTCGGGCCTAAGGCGGACGAGACGACACTAGAATCTGCGCCTGAAACGAGCGAGTCGGAGTGGCCCTTGGATCTCCTGCGCGGCGACTTGGCACGCTCGGAATGCCTCTCCTCCTTGCTGAGGCTGCTAGTCCGGCTCTTGCCCGACCTGTGTTTGCGGTCCTTCTCCTTGTCCCGGCTTTTGGACACGACCACCCTGTCCTTCTCACGGTCCTCCCGGCTCTTGTTCCGGAGCTTATCGGCGGCGGCGGCAGCACCCAACCCCGCGGCGGCGCCGACGAGATAATCACCCGTGCGCGACGGGCTTCTGCTCCTACTGCTCTTGTTGACTTCCGACATGCCGAACGACGTGTGCCCCGACCCATCGAGGAAGCTATCGGCCGGGATGGCAGAGATCTCGCTCATGGTGGGCGCATTGTAGCTGGCTTACTATCGGCAGCTGGGATCAGCGGGCTCGCAGGCCGGCGGCGGCGAACGTTGCCACTGCGGTCGATCTCAATGTCAATCGGGTTCCGGCTGACGGTGCTCTCCTCGGTAGCCGAGGCGTACGAGCTGGCGTCTTCCATGTCGCCGCTGAGAACCGACAGGCCCTCGACTTCGCTGCGGGTGGTGTTGCCGGGGGACCAGACCGGCGGCTGAGGCTCGTCTTCCTCGACTTTGTCTGTGTGATCTCGATGCGGTCCCGGTCCGATCCCCTTGGACCGGTGCTTGCTGCTCGGGGTAAGGCGCACACGGACGCTAGGCTTCCGTTGATCCCCAGCACCGCTGCTGCCCGCCTTGCCACCTTCAAAATATTCTATGAGCAGCGAGGTCTGCGACCTGCTCGCGCGATGCCCTGCCCTGATGGTGACGGGGGTGCCGTCGTCTGGAAGTGAGTATGAAGACTTGTCGTCGTCGGGTTTCGACACGTCGGTCCCGACTTCGCTGGGGGGGACGGTCAGAATGGTTGAATTGGTTTCGGTGGGCGCAGGCAGCGGCGGCGCCGATCGCTTTCTGGCCTCGACACCATGGTTGCGTGTTGGGCGAGCGTGGGTGGCTCTCTGTTGGTTGGGTATCAGCGGCCCGTTACGTCCCGTTGTCCAATTAGTCGCTTCCACGGAGTCCCTCGACGACTCGATCGGAGTCGCGGCGGACTGGGAATCAAACGAGATTAAGACGGTGAAAACTGAAAAGAGAAATAACAATGAACACGCACCGAGTGTTCGGCTGGCGCTCGTCAGAAGGGCATTAGGGTGCGGCACGATCTGCGGACGGCGGAGGGTGTGAGCAGGCAGGCGTTCCGTAGGCAGATTTCGAGGAGAACCAAGGTAACACAACCCGCTCCGCTCGCCGACACTGTTACGACAAGGAAAAAAAACCAAAAAAAAAAAAGGTATGGTGCGCCTAGGAGGCTGCACTGGAAGAATGGAAGCGAAAGATGGGTCGTACGTACAACAGCAAAAGCGGGCGCAAGAAACAATAGGCGGCGAAAGGGGGGGGCGGGCTGTCGAGGGAAAAAAAAGCGAGAGGCGGCGCAACGACGCAGCGCGAGGAGGAGCTTGTTGAAGCGGCAACCAAGGTTCGCCGGCACACACAGCGGGGCAGGGCCAATCGCAGCGCCGGCAGACACTTGGCTGGCTGCACGAGACGGGGGCGCCGGCTGGCTGTTGGTGATGTGTTCAGGAGATAACGGTAACTACCACTGGAACCTCGGAGGCGGGAGGACGATCGAGAGACGTCGTTTGCGCCGAGCAGTGGAGATAGAGCCCAGAACCAAGTGGCGGATTTGCGATGTGCGCTCCTTCGGGGACTGCTTCGTTTCCCCTTCTCTGCAGCAGCTTCCGTTCTCTCTTCTCTCCTCTTCCCAGCAAGGCCTATGAGAGGCGTTGTTATGGTCCGGAGTGGCGGGGATCGCTTGATGCGCTGGCGGTGCTTGATGGGGGCGGGCCAATCGCGCTGGGAGTCCAGGGTCTCTTGTGCAGCAGCGTGCAGCTTGGGAAAACGGCGGAGGAGGACGAGAGGAGGCTCCCAGGCTCCCAGGCTGTTGCTGCAGATTGCCAGTGCTGGGTAGTTAACTATGTCTCAGTCGCTACGTGGAGCCGAGAGCGGGAAGGTAAGACAACCCGACAACAAGACTTCACTTCGGCGCAGCTATGAAGCTTTTTTTTTTTGCGCGCAAGCCCAGCTAGGAGGTGGGATTGGATGACGACAGGAAGGATGAGATGGAAAAAATGTCGATGGCTGGGCTCGACTTGGACCAGACAGAGCTCCCCTGGCGGTTTGTTGACATTCAGCTGTTGCCGCCAAGCAAAATTCGGCAGGGTCGTCAGCCAAGCAGGACCCCAAGGGGGCAGAAGAGACGAACAGGGTGCTCCACTGAGGGAGATGACTCCACCCCCCCGATCTCTTGGGTAACCAGACTTGCCAGAGTAGCGAGGCCCACTGCCCGAAACAGGCGCAACCTCCTGCTACGCAGTACTGTCACCCAATAACGTGAACAAGTGCCCGAAGGGACATAGCCAACCACCCGCTTCCGAGTCAACGAGAGAGAGGACAAGGGAGAGGCACGTGGGATGGAAGTCCGTTTCAGCCCGTTTTACTTGATTCGGGACCTGAGTCCAGGGTCCTCCGCTCTCCCATCCTGGTGGTTCGCTGCTTCGGCCAAGTTTGACCGGGATATTTGGGATGAAAAATGAGACCGTGCTGCGTTTGATGCTCCGGTTTCCAACCACTCTTTGTTTTGTGCGTCTGCGTCTGCAGCAACAACAACCCCGGACCCTCAAACACGGGACAGCATGGATAGGGCCCTTCTCAAAGCAGCGAAGAAGGGAACGCGCTAACCTCTTGCCTTGATCTCGGAGCCATCCCGCTTTTGCTGTCCTTGTCGATTGCGCTCCCGCTGTGGAACAACAATCTCCGCGAAAATGCTGGCTCCATGTTTCAACGGGAAGCGAGGATGCCCCCGGCAAGAGACGAGAAGGGGGACAGGAGGACGGGAGGGCGGCCAGCTTTCAGATTCACGATGTTATATCTTGCGGTGCGGTGCATTCAAAAAACAAATTCAGTTTGGGAATAATGCGTACATCTATCGAAGAGAACAACAACCGTCCATACTCAAGGCGTCAAATAAAATAATTGAATCTCTTATCTGGATCGCCGATACAACTCCCGAATATATCCGCTGTTTCACTTCCTCGTCTTAGTGATGTACTCAACCTCCGCATCACTCAAAATGTCCCTGACGACCGGATTTCCATGTAATGGATCGGGAACCCGCCTCCCAAGAGCATCTTCAACAGCTCCGCTCTTGCATGTAGCGACCACGTGTCGATTAGCAAGAACTGGCTGTGGATGCGGATCTTTTCTCTGTATCCAAACTCCCGGAGATCGCCCTGGTCGTCTGTCCTCGCGCCTCCCGTATGCGGGTTCGGTCCCGAGCGGCCCGCAGTTGAGTAACCCGGGCCCTTGCCTCGCTCGAGCGAGGTGACGATGCTGGAGAAATTGGCCCGGAGGTTTCTCCTGCCCTTCTTGGACACCGTCTTGGACGAGTCGCGGACGATCTCGGCCATGCGCGTCATGATTCGGTGCTGGTTGTATTGCATATCGACCTTCTCGCCGGTTTCTTCTTCGTACTCCCGCGCTGACTCAAACAGCAGGGCGATGTTAACGCCCGCGCTGGTCTGCACGTCGGGGTCGGAACTATCGAGTTGCTCCATGAAGGCCTCCATGGCTGCCTCGCTTTGGACGGTCAAGTCGTCCATGTGGCTTGCCACGAACGCCCATGCCTGGAGGGCGGCTGTGACTACCGCGCCGCTGTCTCCTGCGCCGACCGACTGGCCGTCGCTCTCGATTATCTCGAGGGAAGTCGAGCGTTTCGTCCGCTGCGGTGCTGGATCCACCTCCGTATGTGACCGCCATGCCGAGCGCGTGGATCGCCTCCACCTTGATGTTCTCTTCCTCAGCGTCGTGGCACGCCGCTTTCAGGATCGGCTGTGCTTGCTCGAAAACGTTTTCTGACGGGCATGTGAGGACGGTGAGCGTGAAAGCCTTGAGCGATCGTAAGCGCTCTTCGTCGCTGGCCCCGCTCCTGACGCCCCTAAGGAAGATTGGCATGATCTCGGCGACGGACCGATCCAGCTGCCGCTGGGCAAAGTGATGCTTCAAGAGGTGATTGTATGCTCCGAGCGTCGCTTCCCGCCCTTGTACGCTGCTGCGCTTGCGATCTTGAAGCTCTGCGACGCGGTCCTGCAGTCGCTCTGCCCAGTTGTTGCCGCCCATGTCGTCTTCGCCATCGACCGAGTTGGTGCTCATGGTCATGATGTCGTCGTTCTCCGAGTCGCTTGCGAATTCGTCTTCCGAGGCATAGCGGCTGGGCGGGCGCGAGTTGGCCCGGGAGCCCGCCCTAGAGTTCCCCGGCGAGCCACCCGGCGAATGGTTCGCTGAGGAGAGGCCAGACTCTGGCTTCGACCGCGCCTTGCGCGAGATGGTCTTGGCCCCCCCGTGCGCCTTCCTCCGAAGTTCCGACATAGTCGCCGTCGCTTCTTCGCCGCTGTTCTTCTAAATGTGATGAGGTGTACTGCGTCCAGTGGACTGCTGGAGAGCTGTGTGATTTGCTGCGCGTGTTGCAGTCGCCTCTCGATATCGTGGTCAGGTCGTTGTGGTTTTGATTTGATATCAGTGGCGGAAACCGGGTGCGGGTGATCTCGGAGCAAATGGATTTCTGCAGTGACAGAGTCGTGGGCTGCAAGAAATCCATGAGTCTGCCTAACTGAAATTCGAGTCGAGATCGGGCGGTGGCTTTGTCCGTTAGACAAGCAGCCAATAAGTCACAAAGGGGAACTGTCGGATTTGGGAGGATTGCACCTGAACAAGAGAAGAAGCGAACCGATAGCTACGCGTCTTATAGTCTTCTTGTGGAGAAAAACAGGGAGGTTGCGCGGGAGAAAGCAGTGACGCATGACGGCACGCCACAGGGGCAATTTCGACCCGATTGCGGGGCCAAGCGCATGCTGCATCAGTTGACAGCCTAGTCTGGACAGCTGCCACATCAACGCCGTCTCCGTTTCTGTCTGCGTTTTGTTTCCTCTCGTTTTCCTCAGTTTTCCCCTTTCTAATTATCTCTCTTTCCCTCCCGTCCCTTTCAGTCCTCCGTGCATTCTCGTCGGATTCGTTTAACGGGTTGGGGTTAACGCTTTGGTGGGAGTTTCTCTCACAGCGCTGCTTGGCAGTCGTCCATGCTGGTAAGCCTGGTCAACGGTAAGTGCTTGCATATGCCCTAGTCCTAATAGGGCTAAAAGCTGGAATCCACTACCAACATGTGGACATTCCACTTCGACGTCATCTTCTCAAGAAATACCCCTCGACCGTTTTTAAAAAGGGAAAAAGGGGGAATATATTTTCGGTCAAGTTGCAGATTGTGACTAACTCGACGTTTTAATAGAGAATGCTAGCGCTCTAACCGAAGGATACGGTGTAAGACTTTCGGGGTACCCCACGTCCATCAAGGCTCGGGCGTGCGTTATTCCACCTTGACGTGATTCGATGGCATAGCCATCATGTATAGTGTCAACCACGCGCTGCCATCCCTTCATTAGCGACACCTCAAACCGGATTGCCGTGCCAGCTGGCAGCTGTTCTAATAGACTGGTCGTGTACACACTTCCATGGGAGCCGGGACGTGGAAACAGACGAGATAAGTGAGCCCGAGTGCTAGCAAACAGTCCGACAGATGCCAGACAGTGGCCCCATACTTTGCTGCTCGTTTGAGCGCCTGCCCGTCGTTGCAAGCCTGCTTTTGAAGCCAACGAGGCCAACAAGGCGCTCCACCAAGGTCGCTCCATTAGCCCCGCACCCCGCGCTCCGAGAGCTGACCACCTCATTCATTCATCATCACTGCGCTTCAGAAACACAGCACGCCAGCCACCTCGTGTGCAGTGAGAACCGAAACTCGGAATTGCAATTCGCTGGAGCAGCCAAACAAATTCCAGATTTCACTGCCTGATTCTCACACCCCCGGAAGGTGCGATAACGCAGCCTTCCTCTTATCGACCCGGGCCTGCCTTCCAACCCCACCTTCCGAAACAGCTCCAGGACGTACTCCAGGCTGCCTAAACCAACCTCGCCGCTCCTTCCACGAAGTTTGTAGCCATCGCTTCCTCTTTCGTTCTTTGTCGACGGTTCCTACTGAAATTTCGTCGCTTCGAGTCTGAGGTGCTCTAAACTCTCTCTGTAACCTCCAATCCGGCAACGCAGGAGTACGTGTCGCCAACTCAAACACCGACCACGCCGCCTGCACTTGCAGCACCTGAACCCTCTGCGTACCCGGGCCCGTCCGGACATCTCAGCTGCCTGCTCCAGACCTGCGGCGTGAGCTTCATCTGACGTCCACACACATACATCTCCTGCATGCAGGGCACTCGGTACCTCACTTATTCTGCACCTCCGGTGAGATAGATCAGCATCACGTCGCGCCGTACAGTCGACAGATATTCCGACAGACGGATAAAATGGCCGAGCCTCCCGCAAGACATGGTTAGTTGCTCCGCTTGACTGCCTTTTCCCTCCTCGCCGTTTCTACCCACTCTGACTTCTGCATGCTCACGGACTGGTTCCAATTAGTGGCACTCAGCCTCTCTGCCTACCGATCTCCGGGACCCGACGTCCCCCTTCCCGAGCGCATGATCTTTCTGTCGCGGGACGCAGACAGCGTTACTGTTGGGCGGTCGTCCCAAAGTCTCTTCCAAGGGCTTCCTCGCCGGCCCCGACAACGCCTGGTTTGATAGCCCGCTTATGTCGAGGTTTCATGCCCGGATCGTTGCCGACATCGATCGGAAGGTGTGTGTTGAGAAATGGTTTTGTCATCTGATTCCGTCGCTAACACTCGTCTAGAAGGTCGAAATCAAGGACTTGGGCTCGCTGCACGGTACTTACGTAAACGGCAGCGATCGTATTCCCACGGGCAAATCTCGAGAGCTGAAAGACGGAGACACACTTCGCTTCGGTGTGCCCATTTGGCGGGGAACCGAACAGTTCATCCCCACCATGGTCAGAGTTGGCATCCGGTTCGCCGGCGTGTAAGCTCCTTCTCCAATCCTCAAATAGAGTATGAACTAACCATGATGTGTCAGGGACTCAAAGGAGCTCAGCCAGAGAACAAATATTTTCCGAGTCCCCGACGGTTCCGACGACGACGCCTCAGACAGCAGCGACAGCGACAATATGCAGAAAAGCAGGAAGTCGATCCGCACATTGCAGACTCGAGCGGTTGGGCTCCCGGGGTCAAACATCATCGACCTCACCGCCCACGGACAGGGCGACCGCCAAATCCGCGAGGTGATTGACCTGTCTTCTCCTGTCGGTTCCCCAATTCGGATTGAAGATGATGGGGATGAGTCGGCCAGTGTCATGGAATCTACTCACGGCAATCTGGAGAATCATGAAGACGCTCAACCAGCCATCTCTGGGCCCCGCGAACCTGTCCGTTTTGGAAACGCGGACAACTCAGCCGACCGTTTCCAGGGTGACGATCTGAATGTCGATGCAGGACCGAAGGATTCACTAGATACGGACGAGGAGAGTGAGCGTTACACCGACCAGGATGATGCGGACATCGACAGCCCAGAAACCGACAGTGAGGGCGAAATCGACTATGCGGAGGAGGAGTCTGATAGCCAGCTAGATGAGTACGACGAGGGGCGCGACAGCTATGACGAGGAGATGGACAGCTATGATTGGGAAGAGCGGTACAGCACCGATTATGACAGCGTTGGCCTCGAGGATACTGGCGGAATGGACTGGGAAGAATCGTACACATCGGATGATGACAGCCTTGCTTGGGACAAACCGCACGAATCCGATGATGGCCACCTTACATTTGGTGATCACAATGGTAAGAACGCCCATTGTCCGTCTCCCCTTCGATTTTACTGACCGTGTCTAGAGGGCAACCGTGCTTTCCGGGACTACCAGGCCCCTGAGGCGTACCCCGAGATATCTCCCTTGGTGGAGTCCTTGTCCGGCCGGACTGAACCCGCAGCGGTCTCCAAGACGAAGGAGGAGAGGCCTAAGGCCCCATTCACCATCGAGGGAATGTTGAATTCCGAGCCTGCTACCGACCCGGTCCACGCCACTTCTACTGGCTCCTCCTTCCGGGAACCCAGCCCCCTGAAGGGCTTTCCCACCCTTCCCGCAACCCCCTCACTCACTGGGGCTCAGATACTCGGCGCAAAGGCGGGCAAAGCCGACTTCTTCTTGGCCCGAGAAGCCAACAAAATGACTTTGATGGCCATGAAGGCTGCGGATACCGCTGTGCGGACCTCTGGTGGGTTCGAGCCATTCGATTTCTCGAAGGAGCATCATACCTGCTCCCCAGAGCAAGCGAGTATCGTGGAGAATGGCGCATGGCACGCGGTTGTCGGCGATCTGAACCAGCCTAATCTATGGATCGAGTCTCCCCTTATCTCGCCGCCACCGGACAAGGACTCCCAGCCAGCCGCTTTTCCCGTCGGATTGACCCGTCGAACTCATGTGGGCATTTCCGACATCCTCGAGGCCCCTGAGCCGCGCCACCACGATCCAAAGCTCAAGCGCAAGGCTGATGACATCTCAAAGACAACTGAGGAACAGGAGAAGTGGGCAGCGGAGTCTAAGAACCCCGAGCCCTTCTCAGGATCTCGCGGTTAGTCCCTCTGACGCTGCCAAGGAGACTGAGGGTCTCGCACACGACCACGTCTCGAAACTCCTTTGTGGTGATCGGTCAGCCTCCGAGCGGGATCAAGGCAAGGGCAGGAGCAAGCGCTGTCCACTGAGTCTGTGGGGCAGGCAACGTCCGATGCCCCTGCGGATGTGATCGCTGAGAAACCCACTCGGGCCGCCTCTCCGCCGCCGAGCAAGCCCGAGAGGATCATCACCATCACTGTCCCTGAAACTGATGAGAGACCTACCAAGAGGGCTCGCCTGATGCGGGTCGCAGAGCGTCTTGGCTATGCTGCCCTGGGCGGTGTCACCACAGGCGCTGTCGTCCTGGGCACGCTCATCTACACGGCTCCGACTTTTGGTTGAGCCCGGCTTGCAACTCACCCAACCTGATTTCCTTTGTTTTGACACCCTTTGGTAGTTACGTCCCCGGTTTGCTTTCTTGCTTTGCGCTTGCTCTCTGGAGGGAGGGGAAGGGATTGAGGCGTTTAGGGCCGTTTCCTCCCAGTTTCCTTGACAAGGAAACTCAGGACACGGGATGAGGATGGACGGGCAGGGGCGCTATTATGAAGTCAGCTCTGGCAAACGATTTACGACAGAAATGGGTATTATGAGGTCGGTTCTAGCAGCGTCTTACGGATGGGGGAGGGATATGGATGACCAGGCAACATCGGCTCTCGGGAGCGATAGTCGGGGGTGAGGGTAACAGATATGGAACCAACTACCTTAGTTAACTCGCCTCCTTCTGGGACACGGATGTCGGTCAGTCTTGCGTTTCTTTTCAGTTGTTATTGCATGTATGATATCTTGTACATGGCTCCTAGAGGTTTGAGCCCTATGGCCACGATATTCGCTCTCGCTCGCTAGATAGCACGTCTTCGCTATGGTCAGTCAACGTCAATCTGGGAAATATCTTTGCTCCGAGAATGCTCTTCCTGCTGCGGTGAGGCACATGAATGTGGGCAAGGGTGGGGGGGTAGCTAGTGAGAATGGAATGAATGGTAGCATGATGACATACTGATTCGCAAAGGAAGATCCGAGCATTCAAGACAGGGTGTCAGTGCCCTCTTCCCCGACCCCTACCCTCAGACCTCCAGCAGGGCAACTCTGCTGGGTAGCAGAGCAACATCGACGTATATGAGGCTAGAGTTAGCAGGCGACTAGGACTGCCCGGGTGAGTGCCCTGCGGGTAGGCAGGACTTTTCAGGCTATGCCTCGTCAGGGTCTTGGTCAGGGTATAAGGGCATCGTGATATTTTAGAAATAGGACACCTCGCTTCTCCAGCTTTTCTTCGAGCGATGTTTCCTACACTGCCGCCTCTTCTCGTTGGTAGTGCCATCAAACTAGCTCATTCTGTTCCATTCTCCTCGACTGTGCTTGATAGGAGCGGTGCGTGCTGAGTGGAATGAGGAGCGGGCAGTAGTATCTGTGTTCTGAGAGGTACCAAATCATCAAGATGGACCCTAATTGGCTATTGTCTTTTTCCAATACTCAGCGATGTGTGAAAGAAATGGTCAGCGCTATCTTAGGTCTTATCGGACGAGTACGTGCATGTGCGTTACTAACGCTTGTGAGAAAGGGGGTTGAGTATGTGGAGCGGGGTACGGAGTAAGTAGTCTCACAACCAAGGGAGCCGTCTCCCATCCTACGACCCTTGAGAGGAGTTTCGATATTAATCTAACCTAACGCTAATGCTACACGATGCTGCAAAGATCGAACATACAATCGACCCGAGCCTCAGAAGGGAATCGGCAGAGGTGACTTTGTGTCTGAAGATGCTCTGGTTCCTCTCCTCGACTGTCTTCATCACTTCCTGGTCGATGAGAAGGAGGAGGGAGAATGGTAAAGCGCCACAATACCACGAAAGCGCAGAATATTCTCATTTTACAAGAATATCTAGACTTTCGGAACTGTATATCAGGAACCTCAGGCTGCCGAGGTATTACCATTCAGAGAGACATCAACATCAGTATCGGAGAGATCGCAAACCCAGGAACACCTATTCTAACCTCACATGACATCCGCAGTCAGTTTCGGGAAGAAGAAAAAAGAAAATAAAAAGGAAAAAAGCAAGGAAGATGATCAACTCGGCTTGCAAGTTTGACATAGGCAAAACTCCTGATGGATGCACCGCCAGGAAAACTATCAGCTCCGTCGCATTGCTCTGCAAGATCCAGCGCACCTGGAGCCTCCAGAGGAGGGCGTGACTGTATCGGAGAAAGTTGTCACAACCTGACATACGAATAGAAGAGAACCGAGGGTTTCCAATGCTGTTGGCCCGAGGATCAGTGGAGGCAGTCACAGCAAGAAAGGGCGTTGATAGTTACTACTCCACGACGACACGTATGTTAACCAGACTGACAACTCACACGCAAGGAGGTGGAAATATCCCGCAGTCAACTCAAGTAGCGCCAAGTGACCGCCGCAGCCCCGACGAAGACTGAGCACTTACCAGCACGTCCTAATTCTCTCCCTACACCAATGACCGTCTCACGAGATCTCCAGCACCTGATCTATATTTTCCCTCTCCAGCCAGTGACTCCAGTCACGGTACCACGCTGCAAAGAGCCTCATCCTCCCTCCCGCCTTGCTCTTGCCCGCTCGAGATAACCCGCGCCGTCTCTAAGCGCGTTCCGCGCATATCTTGTGTTTCGGAAATGTGTCCAGCAAATACAGCACCAGATCCGACACGACACAAAGGGCGACCACCACAGCACGAGCGCCCATTACACAGTATCCGAAGCACTTTGTCTAGCTTTCCCTTTCCCAGCCAAGTATACCAAGTCTCCTCCGCGCTCGGTCAATGTTCCCTCCTTCTGTCAAGGTACATTCCATAGCTTTATTTCGTACTTTGCGTGGTAGGTGGTCACGGAGACGAGAAGGGGGGGAGTACGGGCAGGGGCTGACTTGCGTCCCTACCTAGTGACTCGGCATGCGTGGAGGTACTCTCAAGTCCCAGGGGTAGGGGCTTGGGGAAGGAATGGTTGTTTCCAAGTCATTGGCATTTTAAGTCGGCGACCGGTCACCAACCCAGACATGTTCTGCTCACCGGCTCAGCTGCATGCTGTACATATGCCGCTGCCCTATGCACGTCCGGAGCCAGCACCGAGCAAACTTCCCGTTGGCGATCATGCACAGACAACTCGCAACCGCTGTGATGGCGACGGCTATCTCGGCAGGCAGCTCAGCTGTCTCTGACTCCGCGTCTCGCGATGCGAGATGATGCTGCCCGAAGCACGCAGGGAACCCGGAGTACCAAGGGGATCAAGGCTACTCCCGTGTGCTTCCCGCCACGCTATCGACCGGATGGAGCCTAAGAGGTCGCCATCGTGTTCCCGGAAGATTGCTAAGAACATCCTTCCCCCCCCCTTCTTCCCGGAATGGGAATCCCCAATCGCACAAGGAAAAAGCGGCATCTCAGCCCAACAACGCAACACTGGACGTCCCTCGGGATTGAATCAAGGAAGGAAATGCGGTGTTCATCCTACCAGTCGTACCGATCCTTCTTGTGCGCTGTGTCAGCATGTTCGCCTCACTCAGTGTGTCACCTCTCACTGGAAGATCTAGGAGGGTTCTCCTAAGGGGGAAGGTGTAATGTCTGAGGGGAAATGGGGACCGGTGTAAGTGGTACCTCGGCCCTCTTCTGCTTGCTCTGCCACCCTGCGGTGTCGGAGCTGCGGGCCTTGCGCCGTGGATATCCCAAACTGACTCTCCCGGCTTTCCACAGAGGGCCGTAGATATTTCCTTGCCGGGTTCTCCAATGGTAGTTTGGCAACAGGGGCGTCAACAGTGATGTGGGGTGGAAGGCTCAAGGGAGTGTATGCCATCTGGGATCGCAGCAAGAGGCGCCTAGATGCTGCCCAAGGAAAATGACATGTCAGAATATACGACTGGAGGGCACGTGTTGGGCCTGCAGTGATCTGCGTTTTGCTGCCAACTTAGGGTCGGAGACGAGCTCCGGGGGGTCGGCGTGTGTGTGGAAAAGGGCCCGAAAAGGGGCAGGGGTTACATACCAAGAATCATGATCATGTCCTTTTGCGATACCAGTTGTGAAATTTGTACCGAACTCACAAGAATGACGCAAACCTCAACTCACGCTCACCGGCGCTCCTCAAGGCGGTGATGGGCAGTGCACGTTGTAGACCGACCGAGAAGGTTATCTGCGTCTGGGAGTGGCCGTGAAGTGCCGGCCAGTGCAGCTCCCGTCCTGCAAGGTCAAGCCACTTCGCGATTTGGTCCAGTCCGCTTTCAGATTTCTGTCGGCACCACTCTCATCGAGTTCTGTAAGAGGAACCGGTGTGATTGTTGCCTACACACCACCAGCCGCTCGCAGGGAGTGTGCGCTGCCAGGCAAATGGGTCCTTAGCTGTCCTTTCGCTTGTTTCGGGCAGTCGATTGTCGAATGCTCTTCGCGCCAAACACTTCGGTCATGCTGCCCGCTTCGCCGACAGAGTACTTCCTCTCCGTCGGAGGTTGCTCGGTGATTAATGTCTAGCGGTTCCTCGATATCCCTACCAGTTTTAGCCCTCCAAGATAACTTCGGCACATGTGCCCTCGAGCTCCTGGCCTCGATCCGCCGGTGCGGATGTGCCTTCGGTCAGAAGGGCACATGACACCATTTTCCTGTAGGTTGAGCTCCCTATCAGGCCCTGGCGGCAGCCGGGCTGGGATCGTCGACAGGAACTGGGACCGAATCGGGGTTCATGGCGATGGCGTGCTCGCTGTCCGGTTGCACCGATTTCCAGTGAACTATAACAACACCTTGAGAAGCTGACGCGAATCGGCGACTGAGGCGTTTCCGGCAGTTCCTTTCCGGTGTGGTATTCGACCTGTTGCGGGAGCTGCCCGGAGACTCGGAGCGGAAGTGTACTCGGGCAACGTTGCAAGCGATACTTCGGAACACCCGGGTTATCGTGTCACCCACCAGCTCTGCAAGGAAGGGGAAATAGGTCCTTCAGGCTGATTGTCACACTCGCACGCACGGCATCCGTGTCAGCTATCTCCGTGTTGATGCACGTGCAAGTGATATGTACTTGCTGAGACAGGACCCAGCTCTCTGGGACTGACATGCATGAGAATCCGGTTCTAGGTTGTGACCATCAGAGTCAGGAAAAAGCAAGAAGACAGTCTGAATCCACCGCCAACCTCACTGTGCTCTATGCTCAGGGACAGAGGAGGGGAAGGAGAACTGGGTGGGTGCTGTCTCCGTCCTCGATGGACCCGACACGGCCTTGGGCACTGATGTCTCAGGACTAGCGAGCATTCCCTAGCCTCGAAAACCATGCGGGTAGCCGCAGGTGGTGGGATTCTTTTGTCTTGTCGAAGAGCGGGAACTGTTCGCTGGCAGTAGCCACAACGGAGTGGCGCCGAACGCCAGCCTATGAGAGAGACCTTTTGAGACGGGTAGTTGCAGGAGACACACCTGATCTCGGTTTTGGCGAGGTCATTGTCAGGAATTGTCAGCTCTTCTGCACCGCCTGCAAGGATCCTAGGGGCTTGCTTTGAAGCACACACAGTATTGCATAGACAAGGCAACCGTGCCAGAAAGTAGATGCCTCTTCAAGCAAGCTTGAGATCTGTGCATCTCGACCGGGTTAACCCATTTGGAGCCGAGCCTGCCCGCATCACCTCTAGGTTCCTGAATGTCTCACCATCGGCCTCGCTAAATATGATGCCGTCTCTACATCCCCTGTGGTCTGCGGCGCCAGTCCTGGTATCGCCATCCTTGGCATCAACCATGATCAGCAGACCCTCTTTCTCGAATTTGGATGCCGTTATTGGCTTACCGTAGCCTGGTGTTCCCGCGACGGGACATGGGAATCGCAGCTGGCGGTGAGCTGGTAAGAGCACCAACGACTTGAGCTTCCAAGAGGAGCAGACAGAATTCCAGTGCCCATAAAAAGGCTATATCCTCCTTGGTGTCCAAGTCCCCATGATGGTGCCAGATGATTACTCCCGCCTTCTTCATCTCACCAACCTCTGAACAAGCCGCCCAGTTGTTCAATCAGAACACCACGTCGTCAGAAGACCACGGAGATCTCTGGCACCACTTCCCTCCCGATGGATTCCTCATACATGGGTGTCTCATACGTGGACCCCGAGTCCTGCGGATGCGTCCCCGCTGGTGACGGGCGGCTGTATCAACCCATCACTTGCGTGTCGTGCGGGGCGAACATGCGAACGTACGCCTGTCGACTTTGCTTCTGGCGCTTGATACAGAGCTGACTCTTTCAGTGGTTGCTATCACTGCAAGGGCAGAGGGTATAATTATGTGCCATGCCCCCACCAACAATCCCTGGGTTACAAGCTGCTCTTCATGGTAGTTCGAGAGGCGGCTCGTCCTATGGACGCAAGAGGTCGGCTAAGGGCGGTGGTTCTTCGAAGGGCCATGCGGCAGCGGTGGCAAGGGCCCAGGGTGCGTGACGGGCGAAAGTGCTCAGTAGGCGAGGTTGGTCGATTCAGGGTAGAACAAGCGCTCACGGCTGCTTCGTATCCCTGGAGCTTTGATGCGGTGTATGACAAGGAGTTTCGGAGCTGGAGTTCGGGTTGTCTCTGCTGCGCGGCGTCGCATTGGCCATTGATGAACTCACGCAGGATGGGATTATCATCATCCGGTGAGTGTCGATTACGCTTTTTGAGGGCTTAAGGATTCGGGGACGGTTCAGACATACGTTTTGAAAGTAGGCGTGTATCCCACTGGTACGAGTAGTTAGCTTGGCACACATTCTTCTCGGAGTAGACTTACATATGTAGCTGGCTGTAGCTATTTCTGCTTGCGAAGTGTGATCTCGGAAACGTTCGCATGCGCTTTAAGAGATGAATGCCGCTAGATGCCGATGGAGTCTGGAAAGGGGCAAGTGTAAACAGCGAACAACCGGTGGTCGTAGAACTTCAGGGAGGGGACGAAATAGATGGAACCCGAGTACGTCGTCATAATTCGCCTCCAAAGAGGTTTGGCTCTCGAATCGCAAACCTAACCACAGGCGTGGAAGATCTGAGCCGGCTTTGTGATGAGGCTCATCATATCCCATTAGGAAAATCAGAAAATGATCTCGAGGCTGAAAGCCAGGCCATGCGGCCAGCCACACAACTGCCACGGATCTGGGCCTCCATCAACGTTCGCTTGAGAATCCCCCAATCTTGCAGTAGTGGCGGCGATCGACGTGCATCTTTTGCGGGCTATCTTGCAGTGGTGGCTCAGCGCGGCCTCGGCATCTGGCATCGTGAAGATCGACCCGGAGTGTCTCAACGGTGTTGAAATATCTGCGGGCAAGGGTGATGGCGACTTTGGAGGAGAGACACAGCATTCAAGCCACACAGCCTGCCCGCCGCAACAGAGCCGATTGGACGCCACTGCTCCGCTTGATGAAGGCAAAATTTGAGAAGTGAGCTATGTGATGGATGCATCTCACAGCAGATGCAACTAGATGTTTCTGACCAGGTGTGTGGCTGGGCAGGGCGCCGAGAGAGCGGGACATCGGAGGCACTCTATCGGTCTGCGTTCGAGGAGTCGACTCGGAACAAGTACTCTGGGTTTCCCGCCCTTGTTCCCTTGATACTTGGGCCAAAAGTGACCGCTGAGTATCACTTTGACCCACTGGATTATTGAGGTCGAGAAAATGGGTCTGCCACGATGTCTTCTACAGGAACTCACTTGAATGGTGGTCCAAGGTATTCAAAGGAGAAGTGTTTCAGGCAAAATGCGGTTTGGAATTGTGCAACTGGAAGAGAGAAAGAACCCTTGGAAGCGGAAGATCGTGCTTAGATGAAAGTGCACTGTGCAAATGGAAAGAAATGACGGCATGTTTTGTGTGTCCGGCCCTGGCAGCCCCGCAGAACCCACGACGGCTGTCCCCGCAATTGCCTCAACGACCCTGCAGGACTAACGTATGTGGGCCGTGCCCCACAAGCGGGTTCCGGAACACTCGAGCTCAAGACGCGACGAGAAGGAACGCTGTTTCAACTTCGTCCGGTTTCCGCAACATCACCACGCCACCCGACGCTGCTGCGAGACTAAACTTCACAACCCCCAACTTGTATCCTACGAGCTCCTCCTCTGGTGATGGGCTGGCAGCGACAGCCAAGATGTCGGTCATTCTCTGCACAGGTAAGACTTCGTTCTCATTGTCGCAACGATGACAAGCGATTGCATTGCTAATGCGATTGTCGCAGCTGGCTACGACCACACGATAAGGTTTGTCCGTAATCGAATTCGGGGCCAAACACCGCGGGCTTTCTTGGACTGACGCATCGTCCCAGGTTCTGGGAGGCTCTTCTGGAATCTGTTCCCGCACTATCCAGCATCCGGACTCCCAGGTCAATCGCCTGTGCATCTCCCCCGACAAGCGCTACCTCGCTGCCGCCGGCCACCACACCGTCAAACTCTTCGACATCCGCTCCACAAACCCCGCTCCTCTGCTTGTCTTTGAGGGCCACACCGGTAATGTCACCGGCGTTGCCTTCCATTGCGAGGGCAAGTGGATGGTGACCAGCTCCGAGGATGGCACCGTCAAGATCTGGGAGACCCGCACCGGCACCATCCAGCGGAGCTACAACCATGGCTCCCCGGTCAATGATGTCGTTATTCATCCGAACCAGGGCGAGATTATCAGCTGTGATAGGGGAGGCAGCATTCGGCTCTGGGATTTGGCGGAAAATACCTGTGCTCACCAGCTCATTCCCGAGGAGGAAGTCTCAGTATCTAGTGTAACTGTCGCCACGGATGGCAGCCTTCTCTGTGCGGCAAACAATGCTGTATGTGCTCATCTACTTCTTTTCCATGTATTCACAACACTAACCGTCTTTGCCAGGGCAACGTCTTTGTCTGGCGGCTCATCCAGGCGTTCGAGCGCACCCAGCTTGTCCCAATGACCCACTTCTCAGCGCACAACGAGTATATCACCCGCATCCTGCTCTCGCCGGACGTCAAGAAGCTTGCCACCTGCAGCGCCGACCACACCGCCAAGATCTGGGAGGTCAAGGAGATGGAGCCGGCCGGCCCCGACGCCGAGCCCCGCGCCTTCCCACTCGAGGCGACCTTGACGAGCCACCAGCGCTGGGTGTGGGACTGCGCCTTCAGCGCCGACAGCGCCTACCTGGTTACCGCCTGCAGCGACCACTACGCGCGCCTGTGGGAGCTGCACAGCCAGCAGATCATCCGCCAGTACAACGGCCACCACCGCGGCGCTGTGTGCGTCGCCCTCAACGACTACTCCGAGGCCCGCTAGAACCCGTCCGAAGAGGAAGTCCGGGCTCAGATGTACGACATGGAGGTGGCCAGAAGAAGAAAGAGGCGCTCCAGCACTTCCTGCGCGATAATCCCGCCTTCCTGCCGCATCAGAAGCTGATGAAGGACCTGCAGCATCAGAAGCAGCAGAAGCAGCAGAAGCAGCATCAGGAGAAGCAGAAGCAGAAGCGGAAGCAGAAGCAGAAGACTGCCGTGCCTCGTAACCCTGGGCAGGCGTCAAGGTCAAAGCCCTCTCAGCAAGAGCAGGAGCAACAGCAGGCGACCGGGGCAGGCCCGTCCACGGAGCCTGCTGGGATTCCAATCCCACGCCGCAACGCATAACCTGCCCGTCCGGTCCGTCTTACCGGACAGCCATGCCCATCACGGGCTCAAGGGCTACGATGAAAACAGTCTCATACCGGTTCCGCGAGATTCGTTCTGTGATATCCCTCCCCCAGGCAAGCAGTGCGAGTCGAGTCCTAGCTTGCGAGTTAGCGAGGCGTTGTTTGGTCGTGTTTCAGCAACTGCTCGTTCACCCGGAGTTTGTTTGCTATTTTCCTCGGGAAGCGGAGGACCTGGTTTTGGTCTTTGGCGATCGATTGATTGCCCTCTGTTTGTCTGAAGACACGCAGATGCCTTATGCCTCATTTCATGACAGCTCAGTCGGAGATGTTTTAGCCCTCTATCGAGTGTACATAGTCTTTGCTAAGTAGCTACCCATGTACAGATGGAACGGATTTGAACCTCATCCTTGACGCATGCAGTTCATTCATTCAGTTCATGCTCTCGATCAAAACGTCGCTTGCTCCATAATCTCTATCCCTAACTCGGGCAAACAAACGCACCTCAACGCCGCGCATGCCTTACCGTAAACCCTAAATCCAGCGCTCCTGCTGCCCTTGTATACAGTGACTACCCAACAGCACCTGGTCTCTATACAACCGCCAAATCTGCATCTCCTAGAGCCATCAGTAACCGCATATCGGCGCAGCCACCACCGAATCCACCACACTGCTTCAGACAAGATAGCTACCAACCGCCCGACAACTCGGCACATACACCCAACGTTAGGATTTACCATCCACCCCACCCGTCATCCTCCTCCGTCTCCTTCGGCCTCATGTCAATCTTCTTCTTCACCGGCGCCGCCTTGGGCTTCGACGCCACCACAGGCTTCTTCTTCGCCGCCGCGGCGCTTGCACTCCCGCCTCCCGTCGTCGTCTTACTCAACCCCTTGGGCAGTGCCTTCCCACCGCTCTTCTTCTGCGCCTGCGCGGCGAGCCAGCCAGCAAAGTCCGGCTCTGAGCCGTCGTCGAAGGGTGTTGCACTCGCAGTTGTGCTGATAGCAGTTTTCCTGGGGATGGGTGATGACGAAGTCTTGGGAGCTCTGGGCGGCTGATCATCAGCCGCGTCAAAGAATGTGTCGTTGTCGTGATTATTGATGTTGGTGCGGTGTCATTCTCGTCCATATCATCCATATCACCCCACCATCAGCGGCGGCGTCTCCGTTGTCGAGGTCGTCCTGGAAGAACGAGTCTTTTCTGCAGAGTTGCCGGGCTGACGGCGGCGGGGACTTGATCGCCTGCCGGTGGAGAGTTGAAGCCGAAATCGTAGATGGGGTTTGGGATGAGGATGCAGGGCGTTTGGGCGGGGCTGCAGCAGCTGACGCGCCGCCGTTGACCGGCGTAGATGAAGACGATTGAATCTCGCCTGCCGCGGCAGAGAGTTTGTTTGTGAAGGAGGAGATGGCCCAGCCTGCCCAGGAGGCGGCTGACGACTCGGTTGGTTGCGGGGTACTCATCCTTGGACCGCCGGCGGCGGCTGTGGCGCCTTCGGGCGGCAGCACGGTGTCGGGCATGCTTGCAGCAGCTTTTTTGGTCTTGGTGAGGTAGACGTCGACGGTTTTGGCGGCTTGGTCGCGGATGAGCTTCTCCTTGTCGATGAGCGAGGGACAGACGGCCGGGAGAATGCGGACCGCGCAGTCCTCCTCGGAGAAGTACTCGACTGTGACGGCGAGCGCCATTAGAGCCGCGTTTCGCGCATGCACGAAGGGGTCTTTGAGAGCGAGTGAAGGCGGCGATCAGAACCTTGGCTCGGGATGATGAACCAAGGTGTTTGGCGATCTTGCCAAGGCAGATGGTAGTGTTGGTGCGGATGCCAGGTTGCTCATCGTTTGGCAGTTTTGGCCAGGTATCGCAGCAGCTCTCCCCGTTGATTGGTCCGGTCGGAAAGCTTGGTGATGAATGTGAGAACAGACTTGAGGGTCTGTTTCTCTTACTACCGGCGCAACGTCTGTGAACCCGGTCACCTTGATCAAGTCAGCGCCATGATTACCACTATTCCTGAGTTCCAAAACCTACTACTTGAGGGAAGATCTTGTTGTTCACAATGTGCTGAGGCAGCCGATCAATCATGAGCGGCAAATTGTCTAGCAAGCACACCCTGATTGCCCTATCTGGGTTGCCAAAGAGCCGAATTAAAGACAGGAGTGACCTTGGCATCAAAGTCCTCATTTGACAGCTTCGTGGCGATCTTCATGACAAGGCTGAACGCCTTGGGACCACCGCCGCCAAACTCGACTGATTTTAGCAGCTCAGGCAAGACTTTCATCTTGAAAAAATCTTCGGGAAAGTCGTCTGTAAGCTGCTCCAAGTCACTGCTTCTGTCAGCAAATAGCACATTAGAGCACGGAAAAAATCAAACACGTACTCAAGGAAGGCCTCCCGTTCCTCTTCTGTCTTGACGCCCAAATTTTCGATCCCGTCAGTCAGCTTGATAAGAGGAGTGTCAAAGAAAGAACCGTTCCGACGGCCCTGCTCAAGAAAGTGAGCGACGCTCAGCCTCGCCTTGGGGTTGGGATTTGACCATGGCGCTTATAACTTGAGTGCATGCTAGGGGGGATATTTTTGATTTGCCCAGCCTGATCACTGCCGTTGAAGGAGCCATTGAAAATCTCGAAAATAAGGACGCCAAAGCCGTAGGCGTCTACCGCGGAGTGAGGGCTGCGTTTTAGCGCATCCCAGCCAGAGCTTGCTAGCTCGGGCGGCGTGTACCGTCCCGAGTCTGGCACGAGACTGCCATATGTCTACCCGAGGTTAGTCTCTCATGCCCAAGGCTGGATGGAAAGACCCGGAGCCTACGTAAATGACAGCTTCGTCGTCCTTGACGTTGCTCAGAACCTCAAAGCCGCCGAGTTTCCACTCGCCGCTTTCAGTGGTATACACTGACGCGACCTTCAGGCTGCCGTGTACTGACGATGCCTCCTCATTGATAAACTTGATTGTTCTCTGCGGCCGAGTCAGCGAGAGACCAGGTAGTCCGCGCCGCCTGCCATGTCTTCGTCCACAACTAACCGCAACGCTGTAGAGGCCCCATTTTGACGTCTCGGGACTTAGGCTCTTCCTTTTTACGTGCCACCGGAGCGGTACTACTCGCTCCGTCGCAATGTAGATGTACGAATCCGACTGTTTGAACACGTCAGCCTTCGGAGGCTTGAGAATCGTATGGGAACGTAAGGCCCATACTTCAGCCGTGTCGAGCACCTTGATGACACCGGGGTGTCGTAGCGTCCGAAGCTTTTTGAGGGCGTTCTTGGCTAGGGGGAGGGCAGAGCGGTTGGCGGAGATGTCGAAGGAGAAGATGCTGCAGTTCGAGCCGTCTTCCTACGGCGCAAGATCAGCAAGCTGTCCAGAATGCGCACTTGACAGGGGATAGCCGCGCCAAGAGACGAACCCTTTTTGTCCCGTTGTAAAGTGTCCAGATGGAGGGGTCAAGGTCGACCTTGTCGCCGAAGGTGTACGGAAAGGGGGGCCCCTTGGCCATCGCCGACGCGACAGCCGACTTGAGAAAGTCCATGGGCGGGCAGGTCAGATGCACAGAATGTTGAGTTGGTGTCGCGGTATCGCACGTTCTTCGGCCTCGTTGGGCGTCGTCGGTCTCGCCGGTGGGATGTCTCAGAAGGGAGAGGTTATCGCGAACAAGCAAGCTGTTATCGCAATGCCTTTGGCGCGCTAACCTGATAACAGCAAGGCGGGCGGCAGGTCCTGCATGGGTGCACGGACCAAGAGACGCCGATTCGAACAGGAGGTCTCGCCGAATGGGATTTCTGCGTTCAGGTTTGGCCCTCGCCTTCCTGTCCAGATTTCCACTCGTTTCGCTGTCGGGTCGTTGGCGCAGTCCTCGTAACACGAGTTCGGCAATTCCTTCGACAAAAAGGCGCCTCTGTCCCGAGCGCAGGACTGGCTTCTGCTTGCTCTTGGTCGCGCTCCAATGGCATGACTTGGTAGCGGAAACCCCAAGGTACAGACAGGGTGGTCGAACCCGCTGTGCCGCAGCTTCTTGCAGTTGCACCGGGACTACCCTCTCAACGCTCAGGTAAGCAAGTCTCCAATTTCATTTCCTGCCTCCTTCCGCGAAGGCTCGCACTCGTGTCAATGATGAGCGAACTGGTAAAAGGTCAGACAGCCACACGCTCTTCTGGTATTGCGGTCCTGCGTGACACGGCGGCTCTTGCGCCTTGGCGCGTCCGGCTGACAATCTTAACTGTCCCACGCTCCCTCGAGGCGACGGGCGGCATGTGGCTTTGTTGGCCGGATATATCAAACTACGTTGTTGGCTCGCGCCGACAACGCTGCCGCTTCCCGGAGTCCGGTTTTCATTGATTTCACAAGACTGGACCCAAAGGCTGTGGTAGACACCTCGCAGAGGGGAGGCCCTCGGCCTCGGCCTTGCTCGACTCGCTGCCTGTCATTCGGGGCCCCGAAACCGCTGCGGCTAGGCTGGATGATGACCAGCAATAAACTGAAAAGACCTGAGACACACCTTGACTTGTTTGATTTTCGGAGGCTGTTTGAAAACCAGTCTCCAAACACTTAATGCCGGTCATGGCGCTAACTCATCTCTCGTGGGCTAGGGAGCAGAGGCGATGTGCAAGGCTGACAAGACCCGATGCCGCCCCGTTGTAGACGCTGCGACAAGGGAGAGACGCTCGACAAGGCGCTCTTCAAGTGTATCCGCTGCAGCAGATATTACCACTCCGCCTGTCACCGGCCGCATCCGAGACAGCCTATGTAGGTTGCTGTTCCCTGCCACCCTCTACCGAGTTCTTTGCCCTGTCCCCACACTGTCGGATGCTGTCTCCCTCTCCAACTGCTCTTCCCCCCTGTTACATCAGCTCGGCGGGCCGCAACCCCCCGTGCGCGCAACCATACAGGACAGCTCGTCAGGGCAGCGCCCCCACCTGTAGCCTATTTTGCCGGTCGCCGTATTTCCTCTGCCTCGCGCCTACCATCGCTCACCCTGCCCTACCACCTGCTACAACTAATTTCGCCATCTAGACAATATCATTCTATTGCGATTCTCTCTGTTTGAGCATCTTAGCGACTGACGGAACCGACAGCAGCAACTGGGTCTGCAAGCGCTGTCTTGCCGACCGCAGCCAATTAAAGCGACGCCACTACCATGACAAGTCGCTGTTGTCGTCGCGGGCCGCCTCTCCCAGCTCCGCATTGTCGGGCGTCGACATCTTTGCCCGCGCCAGCATGGCTCCATCCGCCACAAATGGTTCTGCCACAAGTCCCACGTCGTCCATCCGGACTCAGCAGAATGGCTTGGCCGGGCCTATCATTAACTGCTCCTTTCCCGGATGCTCGGCGAAAATTGACGCTGAACGCCAGGTCTTGTGCGAGGCGCATTTGCAGAACATCTCCAGGGCGGACCGAAATCGGGATGCCGTGAAAGCAAATCGCACACACGCGGTACCCCACTCGAAGGGCACCCCCAGCGCGTCTCGTGGGCCTGTCGCGGTCGCAAACCACAAGAAGCTGCTTCCTGAGACTGACAAGGACCGACCAATCATGAGACGTAAAACGGCAGGTAACCCGCCCCAGTTCATGCCCCAGCAACCAACCCCCAAGAACAGTACACCATCCTCTCGCGGCGAGCCGACCAGGTCGCCGCCACCTCCACGGGCCATTGCACCACGTCCGCCCGTTCACTCACCACCTGCGAGTCCCAGCCAGGATGGTGAGCCAGCGAGGAAACGGCAGAGGCTGTCACCGTCGCCAGAGCGCTCCTCCAAGACGGGAGCGAAAGGGCCGATGGCATCTACGCCGTCATCTTCAGAGCCGAACGTGGAGAATAGGCCAGTTGACCCTAAGAATCCGCAATACGGCCGCCGTCCTTCGAATCAGTCACCTCGACAGACGGGCAAAGTACGAGACAGGGAGGGCAAAGCGGGCTTCAAGCCGGGCTTTAAGCACTCTGTGAGGAGAGTGCCGCTCGCGCTGTCGAGCCTGCGGTTCATCGATAACCCTGAGGATGCCCCTCCAAGTACGCTCGCCGAGAAGTCAAGCTCTGGGGTGAACGGATCTGCGGAGGGCACTTCACGGCAGCGGGATGGAGAAGCGCAGAATCGCTTGAGTACTTGCTCTCATACTGGGGAGCCGCTCGAGACGGCGATCCAATGTGGTCCCACCGCACGCCAGACCGACCACCACGTAGAGATCAGAGGAAACGGGACTCAAACGCTACGAGGGGTGGCTTCTACCAGGAGACAACTCAAGATAGTGATTCGGGCTTGGAGGACGATACGGGCCGCACGCTCCACTGGCCACCGTCCGGGCGGCGGAGGGATTCGGAGCGTACGAGCGGGCAGAGTCAGAAAAGTACCTCCTCCCAACCCGGCCGAATGCCCCGTCCGAAGGAACCGGAGGTTACAAACGGTGAAAGCAGGAGTGAGTTGTCATCAGGCACAAGGAAACCGGACCGAGCACCGCCCTGCGGCCCGCTCCAGGCAGATGGCAGTCCGATCTCGAAGAAGCCCCCTCACACACAGTCCATTTCCCTATCCGACCAGGACACGTCACCAAAACAAAGCCCCTCCAACTCCCAAGAAAAGAGATAGACACTGCCCGCTTCGACGCTCTGATATACTCCCAACCGGGCGCCGCATCACCCCCTCCGGACGTGCTCCCCGCTCTCGCCGCAGCAACTACAGCAACACCCCTCAAACCCAGCACCACTCCCCCAAAGAACTCCCGCCAAAAGATGAGCCGCTCTACCTCCCCATCGACCCGCATCCACTGGCCCCAGCCCCACTCGGATGAGTGGCACTCGGCCAAGCAGGAAGAGATACGCTCCAGGGGCAGGCGTAAGGCGAATTTTGGGCGTGCGACACAGAGCTTGAGGAGGGAGAGCCAGATACGGTTGCAGCGGCAGCGGCAGCAGCAGCAGAGAGAGGGCAGATTTGAGGATTCGTTGCCGGAGAAGATTGCTGAGAACCCGCTTGGGTGAGAGTGCTGAGGCGGTTGAAGGGATTGCCACCTCCGGTAGAAGAAGAGGAACGGGAGGGTGTGCGAATGGGGTCGATGAAGGGCAAGTGGGAAGTGGGAAGCGGGGGAAGAAGCCGCAGCAGCAGCAAGGTGGTGTGATGGGGAGGAAGATAGGAGGCGGGATGGTGATGTTTACGGGGCTGAATGGAGTGGAGTTGGGAAGAAGAAGGTTGTGGCCGGAGGAGACGTGATGACTGGGGAACTGGAAGGCTTCGGCTTGGATTGGTCAGCTATTTCAGTGACCTGACTTGCTTGTCATCCGAGAGTTGGTGATGGGTCGGAAAACGGGGGATTAAGGGGGTCGGGCGCAAGAAAATGGGGGTGCATGGTTTGGCGCATTGTTTTTGAGCTGTAGCGGGTATCGTTTGTGGTGGTGTTGGGAGTAATTGCTGGGGGGTACATACCGAGCTGCTTTTTGTCCAACCAGCACGAGCTTTGTCCGAGAAATGCCGGCTCATAATTATGAGCTCCGAAGACCGTCATGGTTGTGTGAGTTTTTTGTTTGGTACAGAAACTTGAAGTAACGCTTCAGGACGCACAAGTCAGCAAGGAACTGTGGTGAGCCGTAATAACTAAATTACTAGTAATCGCCCGATCCAGGAGCGCCAACGGCGGAGCAAAAGGTAAAACCGGGACGCGTTGCACTCCTTTTTAAGAGAACCCGCAATGCCTAGGCTCAGGAAAACGGAATCTTGGCGCTCGCAATTTGACAATTCTACTCTTGGAGCTTGAATGTTCAATTCTAGCCACGGTTTTCGGTTAAGGGACTGCTCGCAAGCGATAAACTCGAAGAGAGTCGTAGTAGAACATGCATCTTTCTATGCGATGCGGACCCTTCTATTTTCCGCTCTGGCGAAGCAAATAATACTATTATTATCGTTAGTGCTCAACTAGCTTAGCTGCTATCTCTTGTCCCGCTTCGGTGAACGTCAAATATTATCAGGCAAGGCTGAAACAGAGTACGAGCTACGGGTAACCTGGTGGAACTACGAGACCTATTGTAAACACCAGGCGACTACCATAGTCCCCGGCTGCAAGACTGTCTAGAGCTGAGGCACAACGGATTGCGCACCTTCTTTATGAAAGTTGTAATGATTCACGAAATAATACAACATTTCAAAATTGCTATCCTGTGCCACTGACACCTTTCATGGAGCATCTGTCGTCTCTGTGGTTCGAGGTGGTGCACAGCAATTGCCACGTAGGAGTGGGAGAAGTCGGTGCTGCTGGTGGAATCAGGACAGTTGACTTCGTCTCAAGTTGAAATGGATGCATCAATCAAGTTCCTCACCGGACTCATCGACGCAGTAGCACTTGGGCTCTTTGATTACTTTTCTAAATGTGTGATCATCTTTGGCTGATGTAGAGGCGCGTGGTTACAAAGTCACGATCAAGACTTTGGGGCGCCCTACAGATCGACTTACAAGATTTCATAAAGTTACCAACCCGCTTTTCGCGCAATTTATAAGTCTTGGCTACAACAACCACCACCCATCAAAGTGAACCCGATGTATCAACCTCTTTTTGATTGAACCACAATACAAGAAGCCTCTGATTCTGCATTTTCTGACCCGCTCTCTTCAATGGAAGAGGCATCAATACGGCTAGCCTCCATCTGGGCCCTGTGGATCTGTTGGATCGTCGTAAACTGTGGATTTGGATCCACCTGACTCTCTTCCTTTTGCTGGACTTAGAGCTTCGATCTGTGCCTTGAGAGCCTCGTTTTCTTGGCGCAGGCGAGCCACTTCAAAGTTCTTCTCATCGAAGGCCTTTTCGATCTTCCTGATCAACAGCCTTTTGGTGCCTTGGTCCTTGAAGTGAGTGCCCAGATCTGTCAGGGACGTCCGTAGGTCCTTCCGCTTGCGTGGTGTTGTAAAGAGCACCTCGCGGCCACAACTGCAGGCTGGGTGGGTGCACTGGGTCCTGGGGTATGTGGTTGAAGACCCTGATCGTCGGGCTTGTTATTCTTTTCCAACAAGGCCAGAACCATAGGGTTCCGTCGGAAAAGCGTTTGACCCAGCCTTTTCCAACTGATCGGGAGTGTCCTTCGGCCTCCAGCATACGGGCGACGAACTCCTTGATCTGGGCGCGGCTTGGTGGTAACGCGAGGGCGGCCTGGGTTGAAACCACTGGACGAGCTTTATCCTCCTGGTCCCGGGGGATAAGTTGGTGGGTTTCGAAGGCTTCTTTTCGTGGGAGGCTGCCCTTGATACGACATCTTAAGGTAGACGCTGGTATCCCGAAGTCGCGTGCGACCTTCCGTATTGAACCGGGTCCCTGGTGCAGACGATTGAGGGCATCCTGCATATCTTGCTCAGTGTAAGAAGGCATATTGATTTGAAGCCATTTGAGCAGGAAACAGCCTAAATGATTGCAAATTGATGAAGGTGTGGTGGATTGAAGTGGTGGTGGTTTAAAAAAGCGTGTGTGACGACTCCAAAATGCGCGGCAAGTGGGGTGGCGACTTCTCACGGGGTTTTCTGTCCTCGGTCCTAAGATGGAGAGTCGAAAACCTACTGACAGCAGTCATTGACGTTTGATAAGTTACTAGTAGGGAAGCCAAGACTTGATGTTTTTGAGTCTCCCTCGCCGCTAACTCATGCTGCAAATGCCACGACCGACACTGGCAAGCAACCGCCAGTCGATCTGGAGAAGTATCAACACTTGAAAGTGAATCGTGGTGTGTCTGCTCCGCCTCGCGGCAGATGAAAGACAGTAAAGGCAGCAGCGCAACATAGAACCAAGTGGCTCAGGCATGTTGACCGTACCCAGCAGGGAGAGGCCAGACATTGTTCCTTCCCATCCCATCGCTCGACGAAAGTTTACTGAAAACAAGGCCAGATTCCCAGAACGTCCGAGTCACATGAGACAGGTTGGAGAAACGACCCGGACACCTGGAGGGCTGACAATATCTCGGGCTCTGATTGGCCGATCTCTTCCGCGGCTGGCGTAAATCCCCTGTTCCTTGGCGTGGGGCAGTTCCCCCTGTCCCCAGATCTCCTGTGGTTATGGTTCCGGGATCGGACCCCCCGAAACAGGGGCGCTGGACGAATGGCGCAAAGACAATATTTTTTTTCCCATTCTGTGTCATTCACCCCGCCAGCAACGATTGACTTGGCCGCTGGACAGCAACCATGAGGCCAATTGATCTCGCCGGCCGGTCAGGCACCGCCTTGAGGGTATGTCGCACTCGATCTTCCGCGCCGCAAGGCCAATGGCACCCGCGACAGCAATCAGTCGTTAACACGCAGCGACAGAGGGCCTTCCAGGCCCAGCAGCTCCGCCGGGTCGCGAGCACGCGACCATACTCGAACGGCCCCCTCCTGCCGCCGACGTACGAGAAGCTCTACAACAAATACTCCGAGGTCCGCCGAGTGCTGGGCGCGCAGCGGCTGACGCTGGCCGAGAAGATCCTGTACAGCCACCTGGACAACGTCGAGGAGTCGCTGCTTTCCAACACCAAAAATGGCCGGGACATCCGCGGCAGCGCCAACCTCAAGCTGCGGCCTGACCGCGTGAACATGCAGGACGCTTCCGCTCAGATGGCTCTGCTGCAATTTATGTCGTGCAATTTGGCCCAGACCGCGATCCCGGCCAGCATCCACTGCGACCACCTGATTGTCGGCGAGCGCGGTGCCGACGACGACCTCTCGGCGGGCATCAAGACGAACCAGGAGGTGTTTGACTTCCTCGAGTCGGCGGCCAAGAAGTACGGCATTGACTTCTGGCCGCCAGGAGCCGGCATCATCCACCAGACCGTGCTGGAGAACTATGCTCTTCCCGGCCTGATGATGCTTGGGACGGACGGACAGCCATTCGCCCAACGCTGGCGGATTGTGCACAATCACGATTGGTGTTGGTGGCGCCGACGCCGTCGAGGCGCTTGTTGGCGCGCCTGGGAGCTGAAGGCCCCCAAGGTGCTGGGTGTCAAGCTGACGGCAAGATGAACGACTGGGTGTCGCCTAAGGACCTCATCCTCCACCTCGCGGGCCTCCTTACCGTCCGCGGCGGAACCGGTTACATCATTGAGTACTTTGGCCCCGGCGTCGAGACGCTGAGCCTGACGGGCATGGCCACGGCCTGCAACATGGGTGCCGAGGTGGGCGCGACCACGTCCATCTTCCCTACACCGAGGCCTCGCCCGCTACCTCAAGGCCACTCGGAGAGAGCAGGCCGCCAAAAACGCGGCGCTCTTCCAGAGCTTTCCCGGCGCCGGATCCGCCGAGGATGCCTTCTTCAGGTTCAAGGCCGACGAGGGCGCCGAGTACGACGAGCTCATCGAGATTGATCTCTCCAAGCTCGAGCCCACATCAACGGCCCCTTCACACCTGACCTCGCCACGCCGTTGTCCCAGTTCAAGAAGACTGTTCAAGAGCAGCAGTGGCCCGAGAAGCTCTCTGCCGGTCTCATCGGCAGCTGCACCAACAGCTCGTACGAGGACATGACGCGCGTCGAGAGCATCGTCCGGGAGGCCGAGAAGGCCGGATTGAAGCCCAAGGCCGACTTCTACATCACCCCCGGCAGCGAGCAGATCCGCGCGACCCTTGAGCGCGACGGCACCCTGCAGACCTTCACTGACGCCGGCGGCATCGTGCTATCCAACGCGTGCGGGCCCTGCATCGGCCAGTGGAAGCGCAATGACGGCATGCAGAAGGGCACGCCCAACGCCATCCTGACCTCGTACAACCGCAACTTCCGCGGCCGCAACGACGGTAACCCCGAGACCATGAACTTCCTCGCATCCCCGGAGATCGTCACCGCCATGGCCTACGCCGGCTCCACCACCTTCAACCCCATGACCGACACCCTCACCACGCCCTCGGTGAGCAATTCCGCTTCCCCGCCCCGCGCGGCCTCGAGGGCCCGAAAACCCCCTTCGAGCAAGGCAAAGAAACGCTCTCCGTCGCCTCCCAACCACCCAACCCCTCCGTACAGGTGGCCATCTCGCCTTCATCCGAGCGCCTCGCCCTGCTCGAGCCGTTCGACCCCTTCCCCTCCTCCGATCTCACCGGGTTGCGCGTCCTCGTCAAGATCACGGGCAAGTGCACAACCGACACCATCTCGGCCGCCGGCCCTTGGCTCAAGTACAAGGGCCACCTGCCCAATATCAGCGCCAACACGCTCAACACGGCCGTCAACGCCGAGACAGGCGAGGTCAACGCCGCGTACGACCTTGACGGCACAAAATCCACCATCCCCGAGCTCGCGCAGCGCTGGAAGGAGCGCGGGCAGCCGTGGCTGGTCGTCGCCGAACACAACTACGGCGAGGGGTCGGCGCGGGAGCATGCGGCGCTGCAACCGCGGTATCTGGGCGCGCGCATCATCGTGTGCAAGAGCTTCGCGCGGATCCACGAGACGAACCTGAAGAAGCAGGGCGTTGTGCCACTGACGTTTGCGGAGCAGGCCGACTACGACAAGATTGGCGCGGGCGACGAGGTGGCGACGGTGGGGCTGTACGAGATGCTGCGGAACGGCGGGCAGGGCGAGGTCACCTTGAGGGTGACCAAGAAAGGGACCGGCGAGGAGGAGGTGCTGATTCGGTGAGGCATGCGGTTAGCAGGGATCAGGCGAGGTTCATCCTGGCAGGCAGCGCTTTGAATTTGCTTTCGAGGGGGGCTGAGCGTGCGGGGAAGACGGAGCAAGCGAGTTTGTTGCATTGTAAATAGTCCAAGGTGGTTATTCTGTAGGATGACGTGGTGTGCTATACCCACTGCTGCTGTCGAGTTGGTAGATATGGATTTGTCGATAAGCCGCGAGTCCCCGCCAGCCTGGTGTTATAGTTTTTTTTGCTGGACTCGATCCCGAGTCAACGGCAGGATGTTTCATCATCAACTTTGCCATTGTAATTACAAAGAGTGGGCGGTACGCAACCCAGCATTGAAGGCCGAATCGTATCGATCTTGGCTGCTCTCGGCAAGCCAGCGCGAAGAATACAGAATCCATACCCTCATTCTGAGAGCTTTCCTCTAAGCCCAAGAGAGCAAAATATAACAATAACTATAGGAAAGCAAACAAAAGAAACCATGCATTGACAAGGGTGAGATTCGAACTCACGCCCCATTTCTGAGACCAGGAGATAATGCAACCTCGCCGAGAAGAGTTGCAAGAGAATTCAGGTTTGGTTCCTGAACCTGGCGCCTTGGACCGCTCGGCCACCTTGCCTGTCGATGTTCGCTTTCCCTCCGAGTCTGATCATATCAAGCACTGCTTGACTTCGTGCTGGGTGAAATAAGAAAGGATGGGTGATGGAGACACCAGCAAAAGGAAACTCGGGTTTGACAAGGGTGAGATTCGAACTCACGCCCCATTTCTGAGACCAGGAAATCTTTCTCGTATGTGGAGGGAGTGGGAAATTCAGGTGGACCTGAACCTGGCGCCTTGGACCGCTCGGCCACCTTGCCGTTGGGAATTTTGTAGTGTGGATATTGAGAGGCAGCGGATTTGGCCTCTCTGTATGGGGTGGTAGGATTGGGAAAGAGGAGTGGGTAAAGTGAGGGATTGTGGGTTGCGGAAACCCACTTGGATTGATAAGGTTATTTAGTGTTGGAAGTTGGTTGTAAGTGAAAGTGAAGCGTTTGGGGTGTTGAATAGAGTGGAATGAGAGCCGAGATTGAGAGGGAGGACTCAGTAGAACAGGTAATAGAATGGAAGTGTACTTCAACGCAGTTTGAAATACCTGAGAGGAAACCCTAAGCATGGGGGCTAAATCGCTCATCCGGTAGTACTTGTGCTCCCCGAGAAACCAGACTGTTGTCCCTTGTTGTCCTGGGGAGACTGGAGCAGCGGTGACAGGGAAGGTGGATGCTTGAGGCCCAATACGAACTTGTGTCAATTTTCAGGGGCGGTTTTGGGGAGAGGAATTGGGTGTACGACAGGCCTACAAGACCAATCAACTGCCTTCTGTCAGCCGAAGCTGAGGCCCAGTCGCGCCCGCAGCCTCCTTGATACTGTGTGGAAGGCAACAACAGCTGGTGGAAGATGCACCGGGCAGCCTCAACTCTGCCTTTTTTCGACGTGCAACCGAGTCATAGGGCGGTCTGGTGTTGAACGCACGTCTCAAGCACTCGAATGACACCCACCCACTGCACCTGCACCGTAGCAGAGCGAGTGCCATCACGAAATGTGGTCGTCATAGCGCAATTAGGACTCCAATTGATCTGCATGATCCCGGCCAAACCATCCCGGGGCTTCGTAGCGAGGGATAGGGACGTTCCTCGGCCATGCGCTTCTGACGAAATGACCTAAAGAAGACGTCCCCTAGGAGGGCGTATCCCGATCATCTCATTATTCTTTCGGTGGCGTGTGCATGCGACGGGGCTGCTGGCGCAAGTGGTTGACATCTTATCAAGGCGCAGTAGGCTTCGGTCGACACGTCTCGACGCGGTTCTTGGACGCGACACGATGTTCTTGGAACGACGGAGGCACTCGGATGGCCAGGCAACCATGGCATCTGTGCATCATCGGGCTGGCATTGCTGCTCTGGCTGGAGATGCGTGGCTGACGCGATGTCCAGAGGATCTCAAATGCAGTTCCCGTTGGTTGTGTGTGGTTGCACCTGGAAGACTCCAAGGAAGAATCACTGGCTGAAATGGATATAAAACGGAAGGAAGGTTCTCAGGCTTTTTTTTGGGTCTAAGTTTCACGGCGGATGGATGAAGAGATGTAGTAAGGAAGTTGTGGAATTGCTTGCAGGTGATGGCGAACAAGTTCCCTGCTGGGCTCGCATTGGCGCGGAGGCATCGTCTTCCTGGCGACCCTAGCCAGCGCTAACCCGAAGCAGGCTGGCACTAACTAACATTAACGTTATTCGCACCATGCACTGTGTTGTTTGCAGCCAGGCCGAGCCACCCTGTTTCCCAATCTCAATTCCAACTCCATCCCGCGAGGAGCCAGTTCCCCCTCCCCCAAAAAAAAGACAACGCCATCTGTCGTGCAGCCTCGTCGTGGACATTTGCCCAGGCTTGTCCCAGCCACGGCACCCAATTCGCATCTTCCTGGTCCTGTTCTATCAACAGTGCCAGAGGAGCTACAACTCTACGCTCCTTAGACATTCGCCTCGACGAGCTCCATATATTTTCACCGTTGCACCACTCCCGCATCAGTACCAAGGAGCACGGTCGCTCTGGCAGGTCTGGACAACCCTGCTTCGACTTGCTCCAACTTGCTCAGGCTTGCCCAGCCAAACCAAAGCTGCCCTTTTGGCACCTTTTGCTGTCGCTCCCAAGCTCCAACACTTGCTCCTCGGCCTGCCTTGGATTCGGTCTTGTTTCCCGAGTCCTGGCACGCACTGTTTGCCTGGCATCGGTGCCGGTCGATTCCATCGCAGGACGGTTCCGCCGCAGGCATCATCTGCCTTTCCCTTTCTGCCGCGGAAGAGGGACAGAAGCCCGAATCACCAGACGCCCGGCATCCTCCACCGTCAACGCATGATCGAGGGGCTTCGACGTCATCGCAGCTCCCTGCACCTCCGCCCCTAGCTGCCCCCGGTCAATCTCCCTACCAACCCTATCGCTGTGCCGGGTCCGCCGCCAAACACGATGGCTGCAGTGGGCGCAAGACGTCGCAAGGTCATCGGCCACCGCCGCCGTCTTGAGGACGAGGCCGAAGACGATGGCGCCCTCGAGGCCCTGGCCGACCTTGATGATGATTCTGTTACCGATGGCTCCATCGGGAGCGACGAACACGACCCCGCCGACGACAGCGATACTAGCAACATCGATGATGCGTCGCCCACATCGCCCAACGCCCGGAAGCCCATAGGCAACGGCAACGCGAAGCACGGGTTTCGCCGCCGGACTGGCTCTGCGCCCGTCAAGAGTCCAGCCGCAAAGCCAGCGCAGCCCACAATAGCCGACGCCGAGACCATGCTGAGCAAGCTGACGCTTGCCGACAAGGGGGAGAAGGCGGACGAGATGCACTTTGACGACATCAAGCAAGGGCAACCCGCTAAGGATGCGGGCTCCGATTGTCGTAAGCTCGAGTGCTGCGACTCAGCAACAGCCGCGATTGCCGCAGCAGGAGTTAAAGCGGAGGGAGCATGAAGAGTACAGGCGGAGGAGGGACGAGGACCCAACGTTCGTCCCGAACAGGGGCGCATTTTCTTGCATGATCACCGGCATGCCGGTCCTGCAGCGAACGGATTTCGTCCTTTTCCTCGAGGGGTGCGTGGACGAGGCCGAGGGGCGTTTGGGAACCACTTCGCTCCCATCAGGTATGCTGAGGCACCCCGCTGTTTTTTTTTTTTTTTTTTTTTTTTTTTTTGGGAGAGGATGTCTGATGTTGACCGCCGTTCCAGTCAGGTGCACACTGTCCCCGATCCGATAACGAACGGGGTGTGGAAGCATGACATGCACGAAGTAGTCGCCGAGCCTCAACAGCCCCGGCCGTCCCGGTACCTCCCTAATAACGAAGGCCCTCCCAACGGCAACGGCGTTATCTCGACTGCACCGACAAGTAAGACGCCGATCAACCGAGCCATGTCGACCGAGAAGCACATTGGCAACGCCACGATCAAGGTGTTCTTCCCGCCCATGACAGAGCCCAAGCTGTTTCCAGGCGTCCCGTTGAAGCAGTACACGAAACTGCCTGATCACCGCCCGCCTCTTCGCCGCGATAAGCCTGTTCGCATCTCTCTTCCATACCATGACCCGCCTATTATGCCGCGCTACATCTTCCCCGCCAGCGACAGGTCCTTTATCTTTATACCCCGGGCGATGCGCCCGAACCAACAACGCTCGAGGACCAAGGGGCCGCGCTCAGTTATCGGATCAGGCATGTTCTCCCGCGGAACGAGCGTGTGGGGCGGTAGCGTCTATGGGAGCATGTACTCGCCCAGCATCGCTCTAAGCCGCCGGTCGTCGATCGCTCCTGATATCGGGCGAGAATTCATGCTCTCGCCGACCGGCTCTGCCATCTCGCGGCCTCCTCTCCCGGTCGACAGCACCAGACCCGTCGTCCGTCTTCCCCCGCTTGCCCAACCACCAGTTGGTGCTATGCCTATCCCGCCCAAGCCGGATGTCTTTCCGAAGGCGCCGGAGCAGTCCATCAACGAGCTGCCACAACCACAGACACCCGCTTCCCCAGAAACCCACGTTTCAAGAGAACCGTCCAAGCGCTATTCCCATGCACCAGCCCAGTCCGCGGAAGACCGTCTCGGTCGAGAACATCGAGTCACCTGTTGAGCAGACCGCAAACGCTCCGACCCCCTATTCCCAGGCCTTCCACCAGCAAGTTCCCCCGCAGCTGCCCAACGGTTTTCCCCAGGAGACACACACCCGCAACCCTCCCTATCAGCCGCAGTTCACGTCCACAACGCCTCTGTCACAAATCCCCGAGCGCGCTGTCCATGCCGCCCCTTTCCAACCCAACACGTATGCCCAATCCGGCTTCTACGGCCAGCCATACCCCGCGATGCAACCACAGCAGAACTTCTACTACCCTCAACCCTTCGGCGCAAATATGGGCCCCAACGCAAATGCACCCGCCTTCGTGCCCGCCGCTCAGCAGCAACAGCAAGCCCAACAACCAGTCGCCTACACACAGCCAGTTCAAGGCGATGCAGGTTCCGCGCAACAACCCACCGGGCAGGGCGCGCCTGCCGCGCAGAACCTGGTCTCCGCGGAGGAGACCAACGCCACCGTCTACTACGGATACTACCCCCAGGTGCCCGCCATGCCGAACTATCAGCCTTTCCCGGCTGCTGCCGCGCAGCCGTATGCTCCGGCCGGGATGGTGGGCATGAACGGGATGATGGCGGGCAGTTCGGATACGTCGTTTTATTATCAGCAGCCGATGATGTATTATACCCAGTAGGGCTGGGTAGGTGGGTGGTGGGTTCCCCACTTGGGTTACGGGGTTGTGGTTCACTCCCCCCAGCAGGGGTTTTTTGTGTGGGGGGCGGGTATGACGCTGGGTTGGGATATCTCCAGTGAGGTACCGATGGATATGAATTGAACAGGGTGAGGAGGGTGGTGAATGATGGGTCGGTATATACCTGGAGAGATGATCAGTCTTGATGAGAGAGTGCAGAGCGGGGTTTTGGTCTGGATGGCAGGGAGGTGGAGATGCATGAATAAGGGGGGGAGGAAGAGAGGGAGGCCGGATATGAAGGGTGTGCGGGAGGATGAGTATGTGAGGGCGGAGAGAAACAAGGGGATGAATTGAGGGTGGACGACAATGAGCTGGGAATGCGAAGCCGTCGAAGTTTATCAGTTATGAACGACACGTCTGACGCTGCTAGGAGTTTACCCCCTTTTTAATGGAAGCTCGACGGTTTGCTGAACCGGCTCGTTTTGGTTATCCTCATCATGATTGGACATTGTTATTTGTCGTTGCTTGGTGGTGGTCTTTTCTATGCTTTTGGCGAGAAGGATATATGATAAGCACCGGCTCACGCTTTACGCTCTTTCTTTTGTTATACAACTCGGCGAAGTTCTTCTTTTTCCTCTTTTACTTTTACCCTTTTTTTTTTCTTTTTTTCGTCGTCGCTGTTGTCAAACACAGCCTGCTCTAGTCATGTTCTACTGGAGGGTGTCTCTCTGTCTCTTCATGAGTGAAGTATGGGGATACTTTATTGTCGGGGAGTAATGGGGCATGGTTGGCACATGCTTTTGCTCTTGCGGCTCGTTTCCTTCGTTTCGTGGACCCAAGTGTCGATGGTATTTCTATCCTATTTCCGGGTTTTGTCTCGCATGGCGCTGGGGGTGCTAGACGTGTTGATAGTATTTTCCTGGCTGCCTAGCTATTTCCTGTTTATTTTCCGTTTTGTGCATAGCATTTTGAGTTGTTTGGTCTGAAAGCGGGCTGTGAGGTCACGATGAGGGCTAGTTTGGCGTGATCATGGGTTGATGAATTCATAACGGTGCTTGTTTCTTTACCCTGCATCGTGTGGCGTTCTGTATCAAAAGCGTGTTGTCATTCCTTCGTCTATTCTGCTTGTGTTGATGGCAGATGCTCTGGTGTTGACCATGCCCCGGGTCTTCAGATAGTCGATCCGACTGCACACCCCGACACTGCCATCGATGGAAGGGACATCTCCGACCGGACGCCAGGTTGAATAATTGTAAAAGTCTTTCTCGGATGTATCTATTTGAACCAGTCGTAAAGTATCCTTCCGCAATTAACGGCTTCACGGGGGCAGTATCCGGCACAGACCTCGTCCTCGTGACGAAGGACAATTTCCGCGGATTTGCCGATGAGTCCTCGTCGAATGCCGCTTCTGGTGGGGATTTGGCAATGTGGCCAGAATTGGGTTGAATTGTGAAGGCTCTCTTGTTTCATGGAATTTTGAGATACGAAGTTGACACGTTGAAGAGATGATACGTTGGCGGCAGGTTTGAGAGCGTCGGTGGTTTCTGAGACGGAGATACCTGAACTGGTGTCTGTGGCAACGCTATAAATACCGGAGCTAGCCCCGTAAGCTTATCTTATTCAGGGGCAGGCGTCAGAGCACTTCGGCCGCGCCGTCAACCTCGCCTCTCTCAACAACAACTGCCAATTCATTCGTTTCACTTCTCTCAGTGATCAGTTAACTTTTGAGTTCATCACTCACTCACATCCATGGCTCCGCCGTTAACCTTCGATGAGGCCAATGGCAATGGCAACGGCAAGATACTGGGCATCACTGTCTTCTCGGGAGGTATGAAGACGCCCGGAACCATTGTCCTGCAGATCCCACCATGGATGAGGCGTGGCTGACATATCAACCCCAAAAGGAACTGCCGCAAATAGCCTTGTGGATGTGTTCAACAAGATCGTGGAGAAGCGAAAGTGCCAGCTGAATTACGTCATTCCCATCAGCGACAACGGCGGCAGTTCGTCTGAGTTGATCAGGTTTCTTGGAGGGCCGAGTGAGTGGATGAGATTTCAGAATCCCAGGGATACTGGGCATGAGCTAACATGTTGGCGCAGGCGTGGGTGATATCCGGAGTGAGCTCCCTTACAAGATGGATGAGCGGTGATGAACACAAGCAGTGGCTAACGTTAACCCCGGCCGCCAGGCCGCCTGGTCCGGCTCATCCCCAACCATGAGGACGACAAGGAGATGTCCGCGCTCAAGCTGCTCTTTGAGCACCGGCTCGACTCCGACCCCCTGAAGGCGCGAGCAGAATGGCTTGACATTGTCGAGTCTCGCTCTCTGCTCTGGGGCTTCGTCTCCAGTCCCAAGAGGGAACTCATCCGCTCCGTCTTGAACACCCTGAACCTGGAGATTGTCAAGCGCGCCCGTCCGCCAAACGTCTTCAACTTTGCCAGCGCCAGCGTTGGCAACATGTTTTTGGCTGGGTATGTCACTCGTACCTACCTCTGAACTCACCTCTGGGTACGGTACGGTACGGTACCACTAACCCCTCTCGCCCTTCATAGCGCACGCATCTTCACCGGCTCCTTCGAATCCGCCATCTACCTGCTCTCCATGATCTGCTCCATCCCGCCGCACATCTCTGTCCTGCCCGCGATCAACTCCAACTTCACGCACCACATCTCCGCCGGCCTCCGTGACGGCAGCACCATCGCCGGACAAGTCGCCATCTCCCACCCGTCCGCGCCCACCGCCCTCCTGACGACACCGAGGTTGCCCCGGCCCTCACCGCCGCCGACCACGACCGCATTGAGGACGCCAACCTGCCGGGCTCCCTCCCGGCCCTCCGCCGCCCAAACATCGCATTCAGCAAGGACGACGAGGAGGACCTCCCGGCGCGCATCGAAAGGCTCTGGTACATCAACCCTTACGGCCACGAGATCTCTCCGACCGCCAACCCCAAGGTCGTCGAGGCGCTCGCCGCGTCCGACACGGTCATCTATAGCATCGGCAGCCTCTACACGAGCATCATCCCCAGCCTGGTGCTGCGCAAGGTGGGGCAGGCGATCGGCGAGGTCCGGCAGATCCGCAAGAAGGTGTTGATTCTGAACAGCAAGATCGACAGAGAGACGGGGGGCGAGGGCGGATGGCGGGGGGATGACGGCGCGGGACTTTGTGGCTGCGATCGCGCGCGCCTGCGTGGAGAGCCGCAGGCCGGAGCTGGTGGGGCGGGAGGAGGTGCTGAGACGGTACGTGACGCATTTGGTTTATTTGGAGAGGGCGGGCGAGGAAGGGGGCCCGGCGGTGGATGTGGAGGAGCTGGGGAGGTTGGGGATCCAGTGTGTGAGCGTTGCTGGGAAGGTGGTCAGTGGGGTTGGAGGGAGGAAGGGGCTGTTGAGGTATGATGAGGCGGCATTGGGGGAGGCGTTGGAGGGTATCATTGATTCTTGAGAGGCGGAGAGATCGCCCGGTTAGTGATGTAAGTGGGTGTTTGCTATTGTTTGATCCTGTCTCAGTGGTAAGGTTGTGTTTGGACTTGGAGAAGCGCTTGGGCTTTCGGAATTCGTGATTAGACTCGGTCAAAGCGGCATACGCTATCTTGTAATAATAGACAGCTTTCGTCACCCCGGCCATGATTGTTTATCCCAGAGCAGGGCCGTGGGGTTACTTGAACCCCAGCATCGGAAAATACCGTTTCATCTCCTCTCGCTGCTGTCCCACCACGAGCCTCGCGATTTTGAGAGCGTTTTGTTCGACGCGAGGGGCGGGCGCTCTGAATCGCTCGAGCGGGAAGGTGGCATCTGAACAAGACATTGGAATACGTGCTACCCCCCTGAGTGACGCGGATAGGGAGCACAGCAGCAGCGCCAAGGCACGCTGTAGCACGGGGCTGGAACGGTGTTGCGTGTCATCTGGAAGACTGAGCTTGGACTGGGCTTGGCCAGGTCGTTGAGTTGCCCGGGTCCGCCTTGCTGGAGCGGTGTCGGGAGGGCGGCAGCGGGTTAAAGGCGAGACGCGAGACAGAGGTTTGATCGCGAAGGAACGTCGAGAAGCGGTGGTCTCGGTCGAGGGACTGCTTGCTGCCGGCCGTGGCTCCCGACGGCAGGAGTGGTCACCTGACCAACTGAACGATGAACGTCAGAGACGACCATCTGGAACTGCTCTCTATTGGGTCAGCTTATGTAGGACCCTCATCCTTGCGGCCAGCCTTCTCGGGTGATATGGATCGGTGCATGTGCCGTCGCTCAATCAAGCATATTCCGACCTGTGTCAAAGACGGCCTGTCTGGTGCCAAAACAACCGCAACCCACAACAAAGCAACAGCTGAACCAGCGCGTGCTGCTCGTCTCTCGGAAGCGCGGAGTCCCGATGACGGGAGTGGTGGCCAAGGTTCTGTGGCGAGCTCCGAGTGAACTACGAGTGAGACAGCCTCGCCATTTCAACCGCCAGCCTCGACGATATGTCGATGTCGGCCGGCAAAAAAAAGCGACGTAATCCTGCCGCCTCCCAACCAACCCTGCTATCTCTTTTCCTCACTCTGACCTCGGTCAGCGACTTGCCCGGTGCTCTCGGATGGCTCGAGTTGCTGATCAATGCGAGTCTGAAAAGTGAGAAGTGGGCGAAAAGGTGGGGCAAACATGGGGAAGCTCGACCACTACAGCTGGATGGGTCCTTTCCGGCGCGGAGAGTGGGTCCCAGCGCCCCACGCAGCCCCACGTGAGGGGCCAGCTGTGGTACCTGCCGCGCCTTAACAGGCCGGCAGTATTGCGGCAACTTGCGCTGTGGAATTGTATTAGAAACATGTCACGTATGTTTGAGGGCTGATGAGATCGGGGGGTTACCAACCTACCTTACCTCGGTAGGTTAAAAATACCTTACCTTAGGTACACGTACAAATAGCAACGGAGGGGCAGGTGATGTAGTCCAAGATTGGTTTTGCCGAACACGCCAGCTGCTTCCCCTGGCTTCGGCTGGCTGACAATTGCCTCGTGCAAGCGGCTAACTACCGAAAATGAGGAAGCCTGCGAGAGGCGGGTTGACGGGGCTCGGGCGAAGGGAGCAAGCGTAAGACAAAGGGCCAGGTTGGCTCGAGGTGACGAAATAGTCGATGCGATGTGCCGTCGCCTGACGAGATAATTGGCTGCAACAGTTACCAACGCTCTGTTAGCGACCTCGGCCGCCTGATGCGCCCGGGGCCCTGGCCCGGCCTTAGCGCAGTAACGTCACGGAGGTAACACTGACCGCCATCTGTTAGCCCCATTCACCGCCAGCTCGCCCCCGTTCGCCCATTTGCCTCCATTCACTTGCGAGTCGCCCGTCTGCCTGGACACCGCCTTACCGCATTTAAGTACATCATACCTTGCAAGGCAACCGGGAGCAAGTGACCGCAACAGCGAACAGTGGTGGTCACTGCATTGCCCAACCAACTGGAAAGAGGAAGCTCCGGCCACTTTCTCTCCTCACTTGAACGCCTACCAGCCCAACTCTATCCTTCCCTCCCACCTGCTCATTCTCCCTGCAAACATCAGCTCACCGTCTCTCCTTGAAAACCCCCTCTGCCAGTCGCGTCTGCTGCAATCACCGAGGCAGGCGAGCATCTCCATCGGCGAGACAGCAGCCAGAGTTTCAGCGACTCCGGCAAGCAGCAGTTGGTGAGTTTTCCTGCGCTCCGAGCTGCCAATCAGCCAGTCAGGCGGCCACTTGCCTGCCTTCCAGACCTGTGCCACGCGTTCCATCGGGAGGGCCTCCGCACAGCCGTCGTCATCACCATGCGATCTGCCTTACATTCACACACCTTCTCCTTCCCATCAACATTTTACTGACTAGCCGTCTTGCCTTCGGTTATTGTAGTTGTCGAGCATCGACACAATGGCGTCCGGTGCACAAGTCTCTCCCGATACACTCATCACCGTCAAGGCGAACGTCGATGGCGTTGCGCGTCGGTTCAAGTTGCCACTCCGGGACGTGGGCATCAACGTGTCGAGTCCAAGGTGCGTCGGGCCTGCAGCATGCTACCCTATGCACAGGACTGCAGTACTAACCGCTTCGACAGCTGCGCAGTGCGCTGAATATTCCAGCTGACAGCAAGGCTATTTTTGAGCGTTACTCCGACTCGGCTGCAGCCTACGTTGTTTTGAACCAAGGCAATACGGCCGTCTACAAGCAGCTCTACCGCGCCGCCAAGGCCAAGCATAAGCTGAAGCTCCGTGTCACCGTCATGGCGGACAAGCAGCCCGAAGAGTCCAAGGCACCCCAGCCCGCGTCGGTCGCGGACGAGCCCGAGGAAGATACCCAGCCCAGCGTCGAGCCGACCGATGCTGAACGTGAGCCCGAGCCGCGGAACATCCCGGAACCACCAACCTCTACTTCTGAGGAGCCAGTTGCTGCCGAACAAGCACCCGAGCCGAAGGTCGCCGAGACCGAGAAACCGGCGAAGGAAGGCGCGCATGAAACGCCTGCTCCCACAGATACGCAGACGGAGCTGCCCCCAGCACTGGAGTTCCGACCGCAGGGCCCTGGCTTATTCGACTTTGCTGCGTATCAGCCACTCCCGCTTGCGAGAGGGGCTGCCCGGCAATCCGGGCCAACTACGCCGTGTGCTGCAACAGCTGCGACGCCACTATTCCGGACGCTCACTACCACTGCTCCACCTGTGACGATGGCGACTTCGACCTGTGCCAGGGCTGCGTTGATCGGGGTGTCACCTGCAAGGGCGACAACCACTGGCTGATCAAGCGATTTGTCAAGAACGGAGTCATCATCAACAGCACGACGGAGCGCCTGGCGCCGAAGCCCAAGGCCCAGCCTCAGACTATCCCCGCGCCGGCACCTACTCCGGCGCCCGAACCGACGCCCTCTGCTCCGGAGAGGATCATCCCCGTTTTTAACGACTTCTTGTACTCGAACATCCGCACCTGCAACTGTTGCGTCCAGGAGCTGCCCGAAACCGACTTTGTCCACTGCACCACCTGCGATGACTATGACCTCTGCAGGGGCTGCTTCGCGAAGAACCGCCATGGCCACCACCCCAACCATGCCTTTGTGCCCGCCGTCGAGGGCACCAAGCTCGACCCCGAGGTGGCTCGTCGTCTCGCCGCTGGCCGCGGCCAGCCCCACAACGCCATCTGTGACGGCTGCGACAACGCCATCAAGGGCGTTCGCCACAAGTGCCTCGACTGCCCTGACTGGGATTACTGCTCTAGCTGCGTGGTGAACTCTGCCTTCATCCACCCAGGCCATCGCTTCGTGCCCATCTATGAGCCTCTCCAATACGATCGCGGTGTCAGACTCCGCGCCATGAAGCGTCCTACCCACGTTGGCATTTGCTGCGACGGCCCGTTGTGCTCCAGCGCCCGTGCCAACTCGGTCTACATCGTCGCGCGACCGCTACAAGTGTGCTGTCTGCCACGATACCGATTTCTGCGAGTCTTGCGAGGCCAGCCCCGCTAACACCCATAATCGCACTCACCCTCTCATCAAGTTCCGGATGCCAGTGGCCCACGTCAGCGTGACCACTACTGGCGAGAACCGTGGCCGTCCGCTGCGGACCATGGGTGACCGCATTCGGGCTCCTGAGACTACCGCCCCAACTTCCCTTAGCGGAATCCAGACGGTTGTGGACGTCACGCCGTCTGAACCCGTCAAGGCGGAGGAGCCCAAGGTGGAAGAGCCGAAGGTGGAGAAGACCGAGGCCATGAAGGCCGAGTCATCGGTGCCTGCTGAGAAGCCTTTCAACAACCTCGACCTCGTTGCCGCCTATGTCCGGGACACCGTGGCCGACGGAACCGTCTTTGGGCCTGACCACGTTTTCGAGCAGACCTGGGTCATGCGCAATACCGGCAAGGTCGCTTGGCCGCCGGCTGCTCCGTCAAGTTCGTCGGCGGAGACTATATGGGCCACCTCGACTCCAGCCACCCCGCAGCCACCCAGGACGTCGCCTTCTCCTGCGAGTCCACCATCTGCTACGCCCCAGTCCAGCCTGGCGAGGAGTTCCCCTTCACCGTGCTTCTGCGGACTCCGCGTCGCGAGGGACGTGTCGTGTCCAACTGGCGTCTGGGTACGAAGGATGGCTACAAGTTTGGCCACCGTCTGTGGTGCGACGTTGTCGTTGAGAAACCCAAGGTCGTTCTCCCGCCCCCGACGGTTGTTGAGCCCGTGAAGCAGGAAGATGAGAAGAAGGAGGTTGTCAAGATGAGCCCGAGCTCGAGCCCGAGGTTCAGCCCGAGCACAGCCAGATGATCTTCCCCAAGCTTGAGAAGGAGTCGCCAGTCGCCAGCGTCCACGAGGAGGCTACCAAGGCCGAGTCTCTCTCGATTCATGAGGACGAGTACGAGGACTGTGAGGATGTCGACTGGAATGAGGATGCCTCCGAGGAGGGCTTTTTGACTGACGAAGAGTACGACGTCCTGGATGCTTCGGACGAGGAATTCCACGACGGTCATGCAAAGCGCAAGTAAGCGGGGCGCCAAAGCTTCAGGTATGCCTTCACCCGCCCAGGGTAACAGCACCAGGGTGGACCGGTAACTCATGGATGGATATCTGGGATAAGGTACATTTTGGCTGGGAATCGGTGCGTTATCGGAAATGGTCACGAATTTTTTACTGTTTGTTTACTGGGAATTCTCGACTCTTTCATATTGGCTTTACTCACCGCAGTACACGGAGCTCGGCGACGCAGGCGGGATAGGACACAAGCGCGGCAGGCCACAACTCCAAGAGCGATGCCGCGCCGGCGATCACAGGCTCTCTGGCAACTGAACAGACAGCTCAGCTTCATTCACGAATCAGCGATCCCTTTCCTTTATCCATCTATCTTCGGGTCTGCTTGCTTGCTTGGGTCATGGATGTACTGCCCAGATTGATATCTACTACCAATGCTTTTATTTATCCGCGTCAGTTAGGCCATAGGGTAGAAAACGGGATCGGGACTCTTTTTTAAAAAAAAAATGGTGTCCCAAAGCCAGAATGTGGACTGAACATGAGAACGTGGTAGTTTCCTCGCAGGGAGGGCGCCCAGACCGATCGCTTCGAACTGCAATGCCATTTACGAAGCCTATGGCTGAAATCCGACATCTCCGGAACATATCTTTTCTTCGTCTACAGGGTATAAAATACTCCACCAGACAACAAGAACAGCTCACGCCAACCCAAACACTACCGAGCAAGATGCATGCTCGACAAGTCCCTCATGACAATATCCCACCGAATACAACGGCACACCGATCCTCCTCAATCGAAAGTAGTCTTCTTCCCCTGTGGCGCGACCGCCGCGCCCGTGAGCCTGGCCACACTGACATCGGTGTGGTAATTGATGCCCTTCTTTCTCCTTCTTCTCCCCGCTATCTCCTCCTTGCTGCTGCTGCTGTGCTGCTGCTCTCCCTCGGCCCCCTGATTGTTATTCCTCCTCCTGTTGTTATTCTGCTTGGACCCGTGTCCTTGGTTGTCCCCTTGTTGCTGCTGCTGTCTTCTGGCCGCGCCCTTGCCAAACCGCTTCTGGTAGCGCGTCTGGTCGTCCTCGGCCAGCTCGATCTTGAGGTTGCGCCGAGCAGCTGGTTGACCCACCATTTGCGGGTGCGCACGCGGGGGGTTCTTTGCTGGTTTTCTTTGATTTGGACTTTTGGCGTCGCCGTCGTCGTTGTCGTCGTCGTCACCGGCCTTGTCCTCTCAGCAGTAGCGTCCCCGTTTGCGGCGTCATCATTGTTTGCGGGCTCCTTCTGGTCCACGTCCATGAAATCCTCCAGCTGGTCCACCGTCTCGCGAACCTTGACAAACCCCTTGACCGCCCACTGCGCCGCCTCGGCTCCTCAAAATTCACCACCCGTACCCTTTGCACTTGCCCGAGTCCTCGAAGGTCGCCACCTTGATCCAGCGGATCTTGCCGCACTTCTCAAAGTGCGCGTGGAGGTCGTCCTCGGTCGTGTTGAACGAGAGGTTGCCGACAAAGATCTTTGAGCTGCTGCTGCCGCTGCTGGCTGCTTTGGCGCCGCTGGTCTCGGATGACGTGGCCTTTTTGCTGCTGCTGTCGCGCCCGTCTGCTGCCACGGGCTCGGGCTCGGGCTTCTTCGGCCGCCCCTCGAAGCTCTTGGCGTCCTTGATCAGCAGCTTGCGCCCGTTCATCTCGTTCTCGGACAGCGCGATGGCCGCGACATTGGCCTCGAAGGTCGCGAAATCGACATAGGCGAAGCCGCGGTTCTCCGGGGTGGTCTTCCCGTGCGCGGCAGGTTTCGTCGTGGGCATGTGCACGCGCGTGATGGCGTCGTCGGTGATGGACCCGCCCGAGTTGTCGACCAGCCATTTGCGCAGCTCGGCCTTGGTGACGGTGAAGCGCAGGTTGCCGATCCAGACACCGTGCGGGAGCGCTCCTTCTTCTTCTTCTTGTCGCCCTTGGCGGCGCCGTCCGCTTTGTTGTCGTCGCCGGCTTGGGCGTCGTCTTCATCATCGCTGGAGGCGGGTTTTGTTGGGAGTATCTTGCCCTTTTTGAGCGCGCGGCGGGCCTTCTTGGAGGGAGGCTCGGGGAGCGAGAGGTCGACTTCGATTTCGGTCAGGGCGGTCTTGCGCTTCTTGGAGGAGGCATCCCGTTGAGGGGCCTCGGGAGACGTCGGTTCTGAGTCCTTTGTAGCCATTGTTTTGGTGATGGGGTAATCCGGCTGGTTGCTGCCGGGCTTCTTGTCAGGGCGGCTTGGAATATCAACAAACGAGAGAACACCCTTGGTGGTTGACGATTTTGAAAATTTCCTGGATGATAAGCGATAAGCTTTGCGATTCCAAATTTAGCGTTTAGTCCAGCCGCAACAATGCGGGGCGGGAACCACCTTTGTGCCCCGCCAATTCATTTCTTGGGTCGGACCTGCTGCGGTCCAGGCACTGTCCTCGCCAGTAAAACTACCCTTTAACACCTGGGAATCGGTTCACGAGAAGCTGGGGTCAGTGCCTTGTTTAGGTACCTATGAAGTGCTTAACCTGGCCACGCTAACTGTTTATGATTTGGGAGCAGAAAGTTGGTGGATTTTCTCCTTCGCTGTGCCCGAGACCTTGTCAAAACTCCATATCGACATGTCAACTTGATTTTGGAACCCAGGCAAAACCCGTGGACAAGAATGACAAGGGAAATTGGTCACATCAGCTGTCGCCAGGCTAAAGGGATGTATCGCAAATGGAGAAGCTGACGTCGTTCCTGTGCGAATGGACCAATTCGGAGTGAAATGCACTCCGGGTCCATGGCCACGCGGCAGACTCCTGGACCAGGAAGCTTTTCCAGGAATTCGGTAGGATAAATCGGCCACGAGCTCGTCGTTTTGCTATCATGGATATCGTTTCCACAGAATAGGCCTGCTTGCCACCCGAAACCCCACACACTCAATGCATACAGCTCATGGATGACAAAGGTCGTTTTGGCCTCCCGGAGAAATAATGCGGCGGAAGAAAGGCACAGCTCCGGTCATGTCATGGAGGTGGCTCGCCATGTGCATGTGCCTTTGGAACATGCACCTCACTACCATTTACAGCTAGCGCCGCCTGCATTCGATCCCGGTTCGGTTAGCGGCCTCGGACAGCATCACCATGCTGCCACCACCCACCACTGCCAGGGCAAATTCCGCAAGACTGGCCCACTTGCCGCTGTCTTCCAGGCTGCTCTTCCACCACATCACACCCTGACTGGCTAAGTTCAGGACTGGAGTCGCTGGATGGTTGCTGCTCTCCGCCGCACCTCCTCATTTTTCCTACCACTGACTCCTACCATCTCCTCCTGCGACCTGGGCTATCCGACAATTCTTGATCGTCGTTGTCGTCTCGCCCGCCCGTGTCGGTGACAAGCCGCCTGGAACCCGACGCCTTCCTTCCTACAATGAACGCCTTTTGTCGCCGCAACCACCTTCTTTTACCCTTCAGTGCGAAACCGGTCGGCTCCCACCGCCTCTCCCAAGTAAGCTCACCTCTCCCCATCTCCCAGCGTCGTCGCGCTGCGAAGCGCTGCCGGCTCCATTACTGCCTGACGAGGAACCCAACCCGATATTTTGCCGCTCGCGAAATTCTCGAATCGGGTTTATTGACGCATCCGCAGCGCCACAGTACCCCATGGCTTCCAGGAAGCGGAAAGCCGACGACGATAACGATGAGATGTCGGTCTCGCCAGTCAACTCACCGGCACCATCTTCGAGGCAAGTCATAGACCGTCAAAAAAGGCCCGCGGAGGCAGCGACATGTCTGGGCGCCCGCTATCGCTTCCCCGACTCCTCGAAACTCTCGACAACACACAACTGCGAACCGTACTCCAGAAGATATCGAGCGGCACCCAGATTCGGTCGGGAGGTTGTGACGAGTGCGCCGCGGCCTTCGGTCGCTTCGGCACTTCAAGTTTTGGGAGACTACCAGGCAAAGCTGCGGGCTGCAGTTCCCTTCGGGGCAGTCAGTTCCGACTACACATACTTCCGGGTCAAGCAACCATTGGCCGCGCTCGTGGACGCCATCTCCGATTTTACGCCGCAATTCCTCCCACCCGTCGAGCAGCAGACGAACATATCATTACAGTTCCTGGATGCTGCGACCAAGGTTATCCACGAGCTGCCCGACTGGGAGAGCCAACAATATCGCCACACAAGGACAACGCCTACGATGAGATTGCGGGAGCATGGGCGATGGTTATCACGGAAGCAGCAAAGCGTGGGGGATTTGTCTTGCACACGGGTGGATGGGACCAGAGGTTGGCCAAGCACAACCAGCAGTCGGGGGGGAAGATGGAGCAGGCAATGAACGCCATGGCAACCGAGGTTGGATGGATCGGCTCCAATTCAAACGCACCGCCGTCTAGCGGGACGTCGGACCCGAACTCGATCTTGAACCAGCTTATCAACGGCACCTACGGCTCGCCTGTCCGCGTTGGTCCTTGGTAGTGACGACCCTACGCGTGATTGCGGTAATCATCTGCGACCATCGCCGGCGGCATCAAGACGTTTCTTTACTTTATCGACACAAGGGGCATTGGAGTGGGCTGCATAGACTTGGGGATTGCGGGATGGGTCACGGCGTTCTTTATTCTTTCCTATACTGATATCCATCATTACGTTTCCTGTGTATCTGCGCCAGACTGCGTTCTCACTCTCTTTGACATGGAAGGGATTCATTGGGTGGGAGGCTTAGGGGAGCGTCTGGGTTTTGATTCTACTATATCAATGGTCTGTCGTTGAAGCTCTCTTACCGTGTCTGGTTTCGCTTGGGTCCTAGTTCCGTTGCGTTGTCTAGGTTTCGTACATACGACAGTGGTTTTTGGCCTTTGCCTGCTATGTTTGCACAGTTCTCTGGAATTGATTGGACGTTGTGGTGTTATACCGCTTGGCCGGAAAGAGCCGAACCAGCAAGCACAATGCTGTTGGCGGGAGGGTCTTGAGCTCGACTGATGTCACCACAGCCAGTTTTTGATACCGCATGGACCTAGGGCTTGCTCCCAGAAACCCGAATCGCCGACCAGCGCAAACGGACAGTGCAGCACTGTGCGTGGAGAGCGTTCATGTTGTTTCGTCCATACGATCGACACCTGGATCTGAATGCAACGGCCCGTGTTGGTTCCCCCGTTGCATTTATCCGGTTTGCGTGTTTTGTCCTATCCCCTTGTTCAGTGCCAAAGTTCATATCTCGCTTCGATTGAGATAGACCACGGAGAAATCGAGGACACCAGAGCTGTACAGAAAGAGGCTGCCCAATCCACTAGCCGCTTCATCCGCAGTCAGGCGTCAACTGCAGCCCGCCCTGTTGCCCCGTGTTTATAGTGGGGTGAGGGACAGCCGCAGGAAGTTGCTGCTCAGGCAACCGCTCACGTGACAACACTGTAGTGGACGTGCCCCACTGCCGCGTGTCGCACCTCCCAAGACGCGTCGAATCGACATGTGTCGCCCTCCATCTTAGGCTCCAGCGACCCAGCTACCAGCTCAGAATTACATCCTGACACGAAACTGGAATTGAAACCTTTTACGTCCGATAACGGCATTACCTTCACGTTTACGACAATACGATCCATGACAGAGCACCGCTCGTAGACAGCCGCCACGATGCCCGCGTATGTTTGTCCTTGCCCATCGCGGCGTCGTCCGACGTTTGTGTCGGGACATCGTGCCCCACAACCGCATGCTGACATTACCCCCCAAGCCCCGGCGACCAGCACACAAGCATCGCCAACCCCTTCGCCGAGCCTCAGCAGCGCATTTCTGAGTATACCGCCCAGGAGATCGCGACCCTGCAAAGCCGCCTCGAGAAGCAGCTTGGCCCGGAATACATCTCCTCCGCGCCGGGCCCTCCGGACAGAAAGTGCACTACATCACCGCTGAGAAATGCATCGCCCTCGCCAACGAGGTCTTCGGCTTCAACGGCTGGTCGTCTAGCATCCAGAACATCCAGGTCGATTTTGTCGATGAGAACCCGCAGACACTCAAGATCAGCCTCGGCCTGTCGGTCATCGTGCGGGTCACCCTGCGCGACGGAACGTACCATGAGGATCTGGGGTACGGGCACATTGAGAATTGCAAGGGAAAGGCGGCGGCGTTCGAGAAGGCTAAGAAGGAAGGCACGACGGACGCCCTGAAGAGAGCCCTCAGGCACTTTGGAAATGTTCTGGGCAATTGCATCTACGACAAGACGTACTTGGCGAAGGTGACGAAGATGAAGGTGCAGCCGACGAAGTTTGATGAGAGCTGTTTGCATCGGCATCCGGATTACGTGGTGAGGGAGAAGGAGAAGGAGGAGGAAGACGGGGCAAAGGAGGAGAAGTGGACAGTGATGCCTAAACCGCCTCCGCAATGTGAGTTCTGTCGGGGGGGTACGTGGAGGGTGTGCTGATGATGAGGACAGTACCAATTGCAGATTCATTTGAGGACTTCCTAGAGGTATGGCTAATTCTAGCAGAGTGCTGGGGACCACAGGCTCACAATGTTACAGAGCTGGACGAAGCAGACTTCAACATATCCGAGGAGGGCCATCCGGACGAGGTCGCCCTTCCAAACTCGACCGAGACAGACTCAAACCAAAGCGTCGTCTCGGTCAGGAACCCTACCAAACTGGAGGTGGCAGCAACAAGCCAATGCACCCACCAGCAAGGCAGCTTGCGCGATCAACCTCAGCAGGCAATAACCCCCCGCGGCCGCCGCAAACACCAGTTCAGCAAGCACCGCGACCGAATGCCAACAACTTTCCCGGGGCCGGGCCGCAAAATCGTGGGCCTCAGCCCGGACCACGGCCTCCACAGCAATTAAACCAAAACCGGCCAGCGCCGCAACCGAATAATGCCAACCAAAACCAAAACCCCCAAACTCATATGACACCCCCGCCACCGATCGGCAACCCGGGGAATGAACCCGTTGGCTTCTTTCAGCCCCGTGCCGTGAAGCACCTGCCAGAAGAATCTCTCGTCAACGGCAATCTTGCACCCAAAGCAGGCCAGGTCTTCAACCCGAAGCTCGAGAGCCCATCCACCGCCGCACCCCGGGCGTAGACCACTCGGCTAGCAAACCCCTTTCCAAGAGCGGCAAGCACGTTGCGCCGATCATAAGACCTGACGATGATAACGACAGCAACGCGAACGGCAACGGCAAGCCGCCTGCGCTGGGGAAATTCGCCCCTGCTAATGGTGGTGGACAACAACCACCTAAGCCACAACAGCAGCAACCCACTGCTGGCGCGGGCCCTGGTGCTAACGTCGGCCGGCCAGTCGGCGCTCCCCCACCTCACGCGAGACCCAGGAAACATGGTGAATCCGCAGCTGGACCAGACAAGACGGATTGGCGCGCGGTGTCGTCGAGCCCGACTGCGAACCGGGGAGGGTATAAAGTGCCGACTATGCTGAAACGTCCTGCTGGTGAAGGACCGGGTGGTGTTGCTGCTGGTGGTGGTGGTGGTGTGAATGGCGGCGCGAGGATGCCGTTGAATGATGTGTCGAATCAGACTGCTGGTGGTCCTGGCGCTGGAGCGGATGGAGGAGGACCAGAGGTGAAGTGGCAGCGGACTTCGTAAGAAGCGTGAAGGTGGGGAGATTGGGTGTTCTGAGGAAGGGAGAGTGGGATTAAATTTCAGTATCGGTTTAGCTATTGCAGTTACAGGCGCTGGCGAGCGCCACTTGTTGCTTCGGCCTTGGGACACTTTGTTTGCTTGAGGAGGAAAGGGTATGGCGTTGCTTGCTGGCGTTTGACGACACGGGATGGGATCTCTGGTCGGGCGTGGAGTGTGTGGTACACTCTGACGGTGTCCTTGTAACAACACCCGAGTATCTTTCAAGAACTTGGCAATAACGATGTGGTGGCTACCCCACCTAAGGAAACCCACTTCCCCAGTTCAGTCATCGAGAAGCAGTCTTTGCAGCCTCCCATTTGATTACTTGGGGCAACTAACAGCGCCGGCAGGCCCGGACAGTCGCTGTCGAGAGAGCGAACTCGGCGGGAGTGCTCGGACCCGCAGCCATTTGTTGGAGGCATCGATTTCTGAAGGTGAGCGACTGTTGTAAGTGACGAAGCAGGAGCATCGGTGGATGGTGGTTGGGGATGATCTCAGTTGTCTACCACCTTGTATGTCCGTGGGAGCCTTGAGGGAACAGTCCAGTCGTCTCGACACCATAAATTACCCTCTTCTCCCTCGAACATAACCTGCTGGTTTGCAGCATTACCAAAACAGACCACGCTGACCCCCGCCATCAGGCTATGCCCTCGGCCTTGGAGTGGAGGAAAGCCAGCAGGTCCAATGAGTCATCCACTTCGTCCTTGATGGCAACGGAAGGCCCCAGCCTGGTGTAGACAGGCATCTCGAAGCGTGCGGAGTAGAATCCGGGATATTCCCAGTTGACGATGGCATTGATCGTCAGCGTGTCCGGGTCGATGATGGTGTTCTGCTGGGACAGGTCGTAGTGGCATAAGACGTACTCGACGCCATCGTCCGAGGCCCGCAGGTGCCAGTTGGTCGTCTCCATCTGCTGCATCACCGCGATAGGGCGGGATCACGATGCCCGACGGCCCACTCATCCAGTTGGTGCGCAGCGTCTTCAGAGTCGCCTGGTGGATCAAAAGCTCCTTGCTCACAACAGCCCTCTGCTCCTCCGATAGCGACGACATGTCGACGTACTCGGTGATCACGTAGTACGCTTCGTCCTCCTCAAAGTCGCAGTACAGTCTTGGGACTCTGACCTCTGGAATGTCAGCCGTCTCTTAGGGCGCCGACCACTTGGCGAGGACTCATTTTACGTACGGATTATCGTGTGTTCTGCGGATGTAGCCGGGTGCCGCTGCTTCGTTCATCAGACGTTCCTTTTCGAGTCGGGCGACGTGGAGACCTCGATAGCCGGTGCGGTACTCTTTGGACCGCAGATTCCTCTTGGCGAATACGTCTTCACGACGGTAACATTTTCTCTCAAACGTCGTCGCAAAGCAGCCGTCCTCAAGGCCGTCGTCCTGTTTCGCGGGCATGTTGAAACTGCCAGGTTTGCTTTGGTATTCAGGTGGGAAATTGGGTATAGCGATACAAATTCTAGTGATCAACCTCCGAAGGAACCGATTCCGTTGCCTGATGACGCGGGCAATATGCGTTGAGATGTTGATGATTTTTTAGGTTTATTCTGTGCCCCCTTTTCCTCTGAACTGTTATTATCCACCCATTCAAGGTTGCCCACAGAAGACACCGTCTTCAGAATACATGACCAAGGGACGGGAGGAAGCTGCTGCTCCACAGGAAGCTGACTGCATCGTATGAGCATCACAAACACAGCTGAGAACTGCTAGCTCGATGACTTCAGTCTCTCTAGGAGCGGTAAGCTCACTTCAATTTTTGAGGTGCTCCATTCTACAGTCACAAGGAAGGGTAGAGATAATGTCACTGGATGCAGGCAGGCACGGGAGAACTGTGACGGTATTGTGTTGGTGGAGGAAAAGGCAGTGGTGGGCCGCCTAGAAGATATGGTGGGATGGGTGCACAGGCCGCCCGCTCCAACCAGATAACTTACACCAAGGTTTCATTTTTCTTTATGAAAAAAAGAAAGAGAGGAAAAAAGAAAGAAAAACTGGGACGAAGAGGAAGAAGAGGAGAAGAGGAAGAAGAGGAAGAAGAGGTAGAAGAGTAGAAGAGAGGTTCCAGCAGAGGAAAATGCAATACGTCTGTATCCGCTTCTAAAAAGCAGCCTAGAATTACAGGAATACCTCGAAGACAAAGAGAGAGGAGAGCACCCGCATTCCACCGACGATAAAATAATAACAATGTCGCACTTGACCCCAGCCCTGCAAATGTGACAGCCACCCACCGTTCATACACACACCTACTTCCTCTCCAAATCCTCCGGCAAGGCAGAGATGTCCTGGTAAACCATGGGCACTTCGTGGTGAGTAAGATGACAAGTATTCGGGCTTCAACCAGGCGATATTCCTCCCTCGCACTCTGCGCCGGGTTGCCTGTAATGCAAAGCGGTTACTTAGCAACTCCCGCCTCCACATTCACCGGGATGGGACACTGCGCACTTACTCTGGGATGCGGTGTTTACATGGCCATTCGTCGCGGATGAATCTTTGGCGGTTGCCGGCGAAGCGCCATTTGATGATGAATCTTTGGCGCTGGAGGAATTGACATCCGACGAGTCTGAGGCGGTTGTCGAGGCAGTGGCATTGCCAGGCCATGCGATGTTCTGAGTCTTCTGATCTTAGGGACAGCACCGAAGCGCTTGCGGCCCTGGTCCCAAATCTGCTCCGCATCAGTAGGCTTTGACACCATAAACACGGACTCCTAACGTACCGCATAGATTGACTTGAGGAAAGTGTCGCCGAGAATGTCGAAAGGATTCTCGCACGAGACTGTACACACCACCGTACCAGTAGTTGTCATCGGCAGGCGCGAAGAGAAGGTCCTCCTTCTGGACGACAAAGTCCTTGTCGCCCACAGCAATCTTGAACTCGGGAAGATCCTCAAGCTGACGGTCTTGGGGATAGTCCAGCCCTGGTACTCGGCGTTGTAGTCGGCACCCCTGATTTGCGTGTAGAGTGCCTCGCAAACCTCGTCCGAAACCAGTGCGAGGGTTGTGCCAGTATCGGCGATCGCCTTGTTTCTGCGGGTGCGGATCATCTTGCCGTTTACGACGGCATGGCTGCTGGAGAACATCCAGAAGCCCTCTGAGCTGTCGATGTTGGTCCAGGCGATCTCCTCGCCAGACTCCCTTGACAAGATCCTGGTCGATCCAGCCAAATGTGTAAAACGACTGCTCGCCGCCGTCCCTGGTGCTGTACATTGCCGATGTGAAGAGCTCAGCATCCTTGGGATATCGTCTGGGAGATCATGTTGTCGACGGGTGTCGGTTGGGGGTCGGGCTTGCCGTGCGATTGGATGGTGTTAATCTTGCTGAATGCCAGACCGAGGAGGCCGTCCATGGTGCCCTTGCTGAACTGGGCAGACATCTGCTTCGCGACCTCGATGGCTTGGTTCTCGATCTTGAGACCACCCACGGAAATGACATCCGTACCGACGAAGCCCGAGGCTGAGCTTCCGTCACCGTACTGGATCTTCCAACTCTGGTCCTCAACGAACTTGAACGTCTTTGACTTCTCATGTCTGAAGGCCTTCTGGGTGACCTACGCCGTGTCGTTAGTGTTTGCCCCGCCCCGGTATCCATGAAGTCCATACCCAAAGATCAGCAGAGCCGGTGTCGAAGTCCAACATGACCTTCTGCGGCTCAGTTCCAATGGTGATCTCGCACAGGTATTCCGCATCGTTCTGCTGATCCTCAGCGTAACACGTCCCGGTTCCCTCTCGTTCGCGCTGACTCTCTTGTAGAGTCCCAAGTATTCAGGTGACTTTCCCTTGTCTCCGGACTCCGTGTACTTCTGGAAATAGGGACCTGGCTTCGTCGGTTTGAAGCGGTATCGGTTCAAAGCGTACACGTAGGACTTGGTGCCATGGCGCTTGTAGTTGCGGTTGGGAATGGCCTGAATCTTCTGCAGGCTCGCTCCTGACCAGCTTGGACTGTGTGCGAAAGATTTCCTCCATTGTGTGTGATGGTCTTCTTCTCGTTCTCGGGAGTGATGAAGGCGCGACAATGTCAGACGAGGCTCTTAGGGCTGGTATTGAAGGGGGTCCGTGGAATTGAACAAGGAAAGGGGCAGTCGTGTTGTCGGAAAAGCTTGTAGAAGTCGAGGATCAAGTTGAGGGAGGATGGGGAGACAAAGCAACAATCAGGCTTGAAGTATGGCGGGAGACCCGTGCCCTCCTTTCTCCATGTGGAAAGAGCAAGCGTAAGATCCCAAGGCAGGTTCGTGTCATTCGTGTCACGGGGAAATGGGAAGGGCAATATGATGGCAGCCATGCGACTCACTTGACTCAGAGCCGATCACGCTCATCTGTCGATGAGCATGTCGCGGAAGCAAAGACGGACGCTGCTGCCAGAGAAGGGCCAAACAGATGACCTTGTCATGCCATCTATGCCTCCAAGCGGGCTGAAGCAGGCTCTAGAAAAGAACTACTTGATGGACTGTGCCAGGGTCGAGACTAAGCCCAGATCGCGCCTTCCTTGGGAGTGAGTTGACACTTCAGGTGCGCTCTCAAAAATTCTGCTTGTTTCTTCCACGCTGCTCCATCTCCGAGACACCTGAGGTGTCTGAAATCATGTGTGCATCCCATGGGTTGTTGAATGGGATCAGTGTGGGAAAAATCCTGCCTACCTAGGTAATCAGGACTCGGACTCCGCATCATTGCTCGTTCTTTCTTCCTGGCCTTTTCGCAACTCTGCGGCAGACGTGGGCGATTCCAAGCAAATCAAGCCCATTCACGCAAGTCTTTTCTTGCCGAGGAGGATCACTTGAGCTTGATCTTTCCGAAGAAGAATCCTTCACCCCATTGCTCAGCCAGCACTCCTCGCCATCCACCAGCGAGTCAGCCAGGATGGTGTCCTCAATGGCGATTCCCCTGTGTCCGGTCAGCAGTGGCTGGTTGACTCATTGAGAGGGATTGACTCACCTCTCAAGAGCCCATCGCCTTGAAGTTCCGTTCTGCCCGCCGCTCCCCTGACCTGCGTGGTATTCCTTCCTCACGGCGGGCGTGACCCATCTCCCTTCCCTCCAAAGGTAGGGCGTCGTGGTGGAGCCTTCCATGATAGCGCCGTCTGCCTTATCGACGATGAGGACCTCCTTCTTGTCGGGAAGACTGATCTGAGCACGCTGCCGAGCTGCATCGTAGGCGACCCTCTTTGTCGTCTTGAAGTGGCTGTGGTCTGACCAGGTGGTTTTGGAGGAATCGACAAGGACCTCGTATTCTGGGGACGTGGAGGGACTATTTCCGCCTGAGCCATTGACGGAGTAGACGGTGTCCTGGGGGCGGGAGCCGTTCAGGGAAGAGGTTTGCCAGTGGAGTTTCTGGAACGGGGCCCGCTGTCACGCTCAACTGGCCATTCTTGGTGATGGATACCCTCACTTTTAGGGGAGACTGGCGGTTGTCCCCAATGGCGTACGTGATGAAATCTCCTAGCCTTTTCAAGCCAGCATCACCACTTAGAATATCGATAGCATCTCCCCAGCCCCAATAAGTTGCAGCTCGCAGCATACGGTCTCGGTGGTAGTCCAGCATGTAGAAGGGGGACGAGTTCTCTCGGTTCCAACCAGCGAGGGCAAGTCCGTTGAGGGCGCTGGTGGGAACCTTGAGCAGGGCTGGGTCATAGCGGAGGGAGGTGAAGATCTGGAAGTCGTCCTCCATTGTCAACCGTTGGTAAAGCCGTCTGCTCAGCAACGTGGCGGGTAAGCGAGGTGAGGATGAAGCGATCAGCTGAGAGGGGGAGGTGTGTGACCACGGTTTTAAATCAAGACACGACGGCGCTGATTCCCTGTCAACTTCTGTGACTTGACTTCCCCATCGCGTTATGAAAGCGAGTCTTCTCCATCTTATCAACATGTTCCATGGCTCTCAAACGGTGAGGGACTGACCAGGGTTAAAGCAGGCCCCACATTGGCGGCGAGAGAACTAGGGCCCCGGGGCAGGCGGGCAGTTCCGGAAAAACAGCGTGATGGCCCACTGGAGCGCTGCAATTGGGCGCGCTGATCCGCAGCGATTTTTTTGTTTCCAAGCTTCGGCCGAGCAACTGCCCGCCCGGCGAACCAGCTTTCTGATGCGCACCTGCATCATCAATCGCATCTAGGCCTGAGAACGCGCCGGTTCGCAGCATCACCCGGCTTGCTAGCTTATCCGCACAGAGGGGATAATTCCACTTTTCCGTGCTCACCGCGAGATTCCCTTTATCTTCGACGGTTCATCAATAAAAGCAACGATGGCTCCCACATGCCCGCCGGTCCCACGGGGACCCCGTCTGCGCCACTACCGGCCGATTCGTCGCTGTGGGATCGCATCTCGACATGGGTCTCGGAGCACAAGGCCGTTGTCTACACCATTGCCGGCGTTGCGGTCGTTGTCACGACTGCCGGCGCTGTCTACTACGTCCGCAGCAGCAGCCAGGTGAGCTCCCCTCTGGACGTCATCCTGCACCTCCCAGCTCAGCAGCAGCCGAACCCAGCGCGCTCATGCTAACGCTTCGCCCCATACAGGAATCCAAGGACACGACTCCCAGACTTAGCAAGAAGGAGAGGCGAAAACGGAAGCAGGCCGAGAGGGAAGCGGAAGCTGAGAAGGCCGCCGCGTCCGCAAAGGCCGCCGAGGCCAATGCCCCTGCGGCGAAGGCCGCCTCCGTCGAAACCGCCGACGAGCTGCCCGAGATCGATGAGACCACCGTCCAACGCCTCTCCGAAGCCGAGCGCAAGGAGTACGCGCAGAAGCTGAAGGAGGCTGGCAACAAGGCATACAACGCCAAGGACTTCGAGAAGGCCATTGGACTCTACTCCAAGGCAATCCTCTGCAAGCCGGACCCAGTCTACTACTCTAACAGAGCCGCCTGCTACAACGCGCTCAGCCAATGGGAAAAGGTCGTCGAGGACACCACCGCCGCCATCAACCTCGACCCCGAGTACGTCAAGGCCCTCAACCGCCGCGCCAACGCCTACGACCACCTCGGCAAGTACAGCGAGGCGCTCCTCGACTTCACCGCGAGCTGCATCATCGACGGCTTCCGGAACGAGCAAAGCGCCCAGGCCGTCGAGCGTCTGCTGAAGAAGTTTGCCGAGACCAAGGCGAAGGAGATCCTGCAGACCAAGCCCGCCAAGCTCCCCAGCTCGACCTTCGTCGGGAATTACCTCCAGAGCTTCCGCACCAAGCCCCGCCCCGCCGGTCTGGAGGATTCAGTGGAGTTGGAGGAGGAGAGCGGAAAGGGCCAGCTGCAGAAGGGTCTGAAGGCGCTGGAGAGCAAGACCGGCCCGGGCTACGAGGAAGCCGCTGAGGCGTTCGACAAGGCCTTGGAGCTGGGCGACCTCGGCGAGCACGAAGCGTATGCCTACAACCTCCGCGGTACCTTCCGGTGCCTCAAGGGCAAGCACGAGGATGCCCTGGCGGATCTCACCAAGAGCATCACCCTGGATCCCGAGATGACCCAGAGCTATATCAAGCGCGCTAGCATGAACCTTGAGCTGGGTGGGTTTTGCCAGACTTGGACGCCGTAGACGTTGATGATTGACCTTTTATAGGTGCCCCCGACAAAGCTGAGGAGGACTTCGCCGCTGCCTGGCCAAGAACGCCGAGGACCCCGACATCTACTACACACCGTGCGCAGCTGCACTTCATCAAGGGCGAGTTCGCCGAGGCCCAGAAGGACTACCAGAAGTCGATCGATCTCGACCGCGACTTCATCTTCTCCCACATCCAGCTCGGCGTAACCCAGTACAAGATGGGCTCGATCGCCTCGTCCATGGCCACCTTCCGGCGGTGCATGAAAAACTTTGACAAGACCCCGGACGTCTACAACTACTATGGCGAGCTGCTCCTCGACCAGGGCAAGTACCACGAGGCCATTGAAAAGTTCGACACGGCCATCGAGCTCGAGAAGGAGACCAAGCCGACGTGCATGAACGTGCTGCCGCTCATCAACAAGTCGCTTGCCCTGTTCCAGTGGAAGCAGGATTTCTCTGAAGCCGAGAAGCTGTGCGAGAAGGCGCTCATCAGTAAGCCAACTTCTTCCCCATCTTTATTCCAGACCATACACTAACATCATGACCCCCCTAGTCGACCCTGAGTGCGACATCGCCGTCGCCACTATGGCGCAGCTCCTGCTGCAGCAGGGCAAGGTGGTCGAGGCGCTCAAGTACTTTGAGCGCGCCGCCGAGCTGGCCCGCACCGAGGGTGAGCTGGTCAACGCGTTGTCGTACGCCGAGGCCACCCGTACCCAGATCCAGGTCCAGGAGAAGTACCCCAAGCTTGCGAGCAAGCTCGGCGGCATGGCCGCTGCCGGCGGCGCCGCGGGCGTGATGCAATAGATGAAGCGCCGTGTCCCGCTGATGAGTGGTATTTGTGACGTGAGGTACCGGGACAAGACGAAGGAGGCGATCTTAGCGTCCTTGGGTGGGAACCTGACCCCGTTACATCCTCTTATGTAAAAGATGCGCCGGCTTTGTGCAGCAGGGCAGGGCAGGGCAGGGCGACACCTGCTGGCGAGGATGGGAGGCCGTGGGCGGGGTTTTGAGGTGTTTGTTTCTATCAAATGGCCGAGTTTTAAAGGGGGCGGGGGCCGGGTTGTAGTTTTTTGTACGATCGAACGGGGCAAAAGTAAGCAGCGGATGGCTGGCTGGCTGGCTGGTATACCGCAGACAGATGGTCTTTTCTCATCATATGGGAGGGTTTGTTATCACGGTTTTTGCGCAAGAGTGCCTACTTCGAGATGGGCACCCCAGCGCTGTATTGTAAAAGCGTACTGATAGCTAATAATACTTCCCTCAGACGTATTGGCACGGTAATGTTCCGCGGAGGACGGAGCGAAAAATCGGGATTGGAGGCTAAAACAGTTGGGCAGGCCCTTTCAGACACACGCACAGCGACTCAGTTCTTGACTTGGAACAGCCCAGGAAAAGTAAAGAGTGACAGAAAGGATGTGCCACTAACTGGAACAGCCTCAAGTTATCAGGGTTCATGATCGCACCACCAACGCCATTTCATTCCAACATCTCTCATTGAGGTCTTCAGATGGATGAGTCGAACTAATAGACTGCTACGTGTTTTATGAACGACCCAACAAGGGAATCACCATTACCAAATGTCTAAAATCATATGTGCGCTACTGCCGTCATACGACCACACATCGACTTGATCCTGACCGCTTCAATCAGCTATAGCCCAACCCAACCACCACCAACCAAGGACATTCCAGAAGGTAGAATACGTTGCGTGGCTTCGCAGCCACAGGCGAGTCGAACCGAAGAACCGCCCACCATACCAAAAAAAGCATGACCAAGGAAACGCCGAGGCTCAACCGCACTGTACTTGGAGCGCGTCCTCCATCCCCCTTCCTTCCTCTCACTCCTTTACCTCACACCCCATACTTACGAATTATTTACCCCCATTACCGCTGGAATTCCTCGTCAGCGCAACACCCAGCCCCACACCCAACGCAATAACGATAACAATCAGGATGCAGACACCAAGGCACCACCACTTGAGCTTCCGCGCGCGGCGGGCGCTCTGCACGCCCTTCTCGATCTGGATGTTGGCGTTGCCCAGATGGTCGGTGGTCTGCTCGGCCTTGTGGGCGACGTCCTCGATGACGGCGCCCTGCTGCACGATCTGCTGGTTGAGCAGCTCGAGCAGGTCCAGCAGCTCCATGATGGAGCGCTCGATCTTGAGCATGTCGTTGTGCCGCGCGCGGACGGCGCCCAGGACGGCGGAGGCTTGGCCGGAGCGGTTGGTGCGAAGCTAGAGACAGGGTGTTAGTGGTGGGAGAGGGAGAGAGTTGGCCCTTTTTATGGGGGAAGGGGGGGGGGGGAAGGAACGTACGGCAGTCTGAAAAATGCCCTCATCGCCCCAGTCAGCGTCGGCCGCCTGCTGCACTTCCTCCTCGGTGGCGTCTGGGTTGACGATGCGGTACTGGCGGGCGATCTGTTCGCGGTAGCGCTCCTTGTAAGCCTGCTCCTCCTGCAGGAAGCGCTGGATGGTGTCGCGGAACTCGGCGTTGATGCTCTCGAACTGGCGCTTTTTGAGCCCGAAGCTGCCATCTGTCGTGCGCTCCGTGTCGGCCTTGAGCTGCTGGATCTGGCTGCGGATCGATGTGTTCTTGAGCTGGGTGGCAGCCACTAGGTCATCCAGCTGCTGCCGCGCCGCATTGTCGCTGCTGGCCAAGGTTTGCTGGTGCAGCGTCGCCACGTTCGAGATGCTCGTCGTCAGCGCCTGGATGTCCTGCCGGATGGCCGAGATGCGGCAGGAACTCGGTCTGTGACAGGACGTTGGCGCCGCCCTGCTGTGGCCGCGGCGAGCTGTACTGTCTTGTTGCGATGCACCGTACTGCTGCTGTCCGTATTGCTGCTGCGGTGAACCATATGATTGCTGAGGCGAGCCGTAAGACTGCTGTCCGTAGGGCTGCATCTCATGCTGTTCCTGCCGCGTCATCCACGTCAGCGTCCAGATTCAGGTGCAATTCAGCGGTCGCGCTGCTCCTGCCGGACCAACGCAGCCGTCCAGGCCTCGAACAAGCGACGCTACTCGGAACAACTTACCTGATGGCCGTAGCCATAGCCGGACTCGGCCGACGGCCCCTGGTTGTAGGGTTGTAGGACATCGCTGCTCAATTGATGACTATTGTCTGACCGAGGGTTGAATATGCCGAGTTTTAACAATTGTCCGATTGTTTTTGCCGGTCCGGGTTATACAAATGATGCCTCGGGAGCTGGCGATTGTGTTTTTGTCCAACAATGGCGGAGGAAGTTGGCAACGGTTGAGCGGGAAGACCGCAGTTTTTGGCGAGATTGGCCTTGCTGACCTGCTGCTTCGCCCTGCTGCATCCTGCAAAGGTCGGCTGTGGCTGGTCGTCGGGTCTGGCGCCCCACTGTTGCTGTTTCTCCGCGTTTAGTTCCCACTCAGAACCAGGCGATTCGGATGACGACCCTTGTAACCGCCCACATTTACGAAGAGTTGCCTGATTGGGACAGGGCAAATTGAAGCTGAAGCTGAAAGATGTCTCGTAATCTCACGGAACTAACTATACGTTCAGTCTGGCATACACGTCTTTCGCAGAGGTCAAGTTCATGGAGGTCCGTCTTCAGTCCGAGCCAGGAAAAGCGAAAAACGAGCTGGATCTCGTCACCCAGCGAGGCTGAGGTTGTGGATCTGCAAATCTCCACTTTTTGTTTGCCTCTGTGCGCCGGCTCAGCCTTGGCTTGCGTGGATCCAACGGTTCACATGCATGAGCTTCCATTGGAAGGCAGTGTGCTTCGTAACCCATGCTCCATAAATCGTGGCCATTCAGTCTGTTTGAAGTGCGCTTGGGAGCCTTCGTCCCAAGATCCCATGTTCAACATGACCGCATATGAAGGATTCCAGAGCCATTGCCGGCGTCCCATAACTACTGCCTCCAAGTCCGGCCATCCTTCTGTGTGAAGAAGTCCCCAACACCCCCCGGGTTCAATCGACTTCATTGCGTCGGGCCTTGTCTTCAAATCCATCGGCCCTTGGCCTCGAGAGTCACTGCGAACACAATAGAGACAGCCATTTTGGCTGTGTTCGATAGTACTCTTACCATCGTCGAATGGTGGACCACGCTTGGTTTGGATTAGTTTTCCATTGCCAAGGGCGTAGGCATTCTTTTGTCGGCATGACCTTCTTAGTCCCTCAAGGACCGTCATGTCGCGATCTAGTTCGTCCGACGTTCGACCAGGGCATCGCTGAGCGGGCGTCCACCGAACAGTTGTCCCCATAGCCAGGGGACGTATGCCTGAAAGAACACTCCAAATAGAAGACTCAGAAATAGTTCTTCTTTCTGCTGGTGCGCGTGTACTGGCTAAGATGCCACTCAACATCCGCATCCTTGTTCTCCAGCGTGCCCATGGTAATAGAGAACGGCCTCATGGTGAACCGGGGCCCGACCTCACTCAGCTCGACCGAGTTATAGCTTGTCCTGACGTAAACGTGGTGGCGCACTTCGATGCAGTCGTCTTGGTTAACGAAGGTGATGACTCGGTTGCCAGCCGTCTTGCTGGCGGTAGGGTCTCGGGGAGGGAATAAGTGCTTCAAAATCTTGACTATCCGGAGACCGAGCGGTGTCTTGAAACCCTCAAAGATCAGATGTGGATAGCTTTCGCTGACTGTGCCCTTGATGGATCGGGGGATGTCGGCTCGCAGCACCACGTTGTGGAGGGAGGCCATGAGCGTTGGTCCATGAGGGAAGTGGCTGACGGTGATAGCTGTCGGTGTGCCGCGGTGCTCGTGAAGAAGGACAACATCGCTGAGGCGCTCGCTCTGGGCGGACCGGACGAGTTCTGGAAGGACGAGATTGCCACGGTTGAGCCGGATCGCAGTCGGGAAGAGCAGCCTAATCTCTTTGGAGAAGGACATTAACCTAGAGCTGGGATCTCTTGATGTCGTTACCAGCACCCTCGGGTCTGCATAGGCATTAGCAGCCGTTCCTGATACCATTCTCAACAGAGGAGAATGGTGCCACAGGTTGGCATTGAAACTACATACCAACTACGCCAGAGAGCTCTGAGTACTCGTCATCAATGTCGAGAGAGTCGTCCCCAGCAACATCCCGAGATACGTCGTAGTCGTAGTCCTTCCGTAATTGCTTGTCATTTGCAATCTCTGGATCCAGAGGCTTGCCTGAAGCCAGGGCTGACCTCAGCTTCGCTCGCTTTTCCGCAACTTCGGCATCGCGCAGGAGGAGGGCTCGGCGGTAGAGGTAGTCCCTCCTCTGACGTGCTTGTTTCCGCTGCCAGCAAGTCAGTGATTCATACTCGAGTGTTCAGCAAAGGAAAATACTCACAATCATTCTGCTTTCTGGGAGGCGGACAGGAAGTCGTTTGTCTTCGCCGGATGGATGTCCTGGGACCGATTGCAGATGCAAAAATTCCCCAGCGAGGCCGAGATACAACAGGGGCTTTAGCGCGGAACAGTGGGGGCGGCTGCAGGCGGAGGACCCGCTGAAAAAAAGTTCGAAGCACAGACCCTTGGATCTGTGCTTTGACCTGGCATGCCACTTTCTCCGCCACTTTCCACTTCGAGCAGCAACTCCTCGTTGGTGTGCCACACTGCCGTGCCGCCAAAAATCGCAGATCAATCGAGAGAGCACAGCGCCAGCCCAAAGGAAATCAAGACCACGATCGAACGCCCCGAGATAGTCCACCGGCACTGCGACCTGCGGCCGTTGCGATCCTCGCCAACGATGATGTGACAGGCCCTCCGCTTGCAACTCCCATCAACTCTACTTCCCCTGTCACCAAAGCTAGTCAGTCGACTTGCGCTCGGCTTCAACTACCAAAATTATCGCGCGGCAGTGGTGACTCCAGGTTAGCCTCGACCGTACCGATGCCAGGCACCTTAAGCTGGCCGATTTACCTGTTGTACTGACTGTCCAACGGCATATCTAGCCGCCCTGTCTCTGCTGTAGTTCCCCAACATGGAGGGCGCTTTTACCCACCTCGGAAACCATCTCGTTTCCGACTCGGCTGCCGCCATCAAGGCCGGCGGCTCCGATGAGTTGTCAAACATTGACCCGGACGAGAACCTGCTCTATGGCGTTTATGGAGGAGGCCGGGGTGCCCGCACCGGTCTAGGCAATGCCCGGCGACGCGCAGACGACGACGACAATGAAACCGAGGTTTTCGACGACGATGACGAGAGCCTGGCCAGTGTTCCCATCGACGGCATGAAGGGACTCAAGCTCAACGCTCCTGAGGACGAGAAGGAGCTCCCCGCCCACGCTTGCGCGTTAGTACATTTCGTGAAGAGATGATTGTGGGAAGATAACTGACTGATCGTTACAGGTACTGCGGAATCCACTCTCCGGCCAGCGTGGTGAAGTGTCTCGCCTGCAACAAATGGTTCTGCAGCGCTCGCGGCAACTCCAGCTCCTCTCACATCGTCAACCACCTTGTTCGAGCTCGGCATAAGGAGGTTCAGCTTCACCCGCAGTCATCCCTGGGTGACACGATTCTGGAGTGCTACAACTGCGGAACCAAGAATGTGTTTATGCTTGGCTTTATTCCTGCAAAGTCCGATACCGTGGTCGTTCTTCTCTGCCGGCAGCCCTGCGCCGCGAGCACCTCGACCAAGGACATGAGCTGGGACATCTCGAGATGGCAGCCTCTCATCGAGGACCGGTCCTTCTTGACCTGGCTCGTCCAGCCGCCCACCGACGCCGAGCAGCTCCGCGCACGGCACCTCACGCCCCCGACAATCGCGAAGCTTGAGGAAATGTGGAAGGAGACCCCTGGAGCCACCGTTGCCGACCTCGAGAAGGGCGCCGGTGTCGACGACGACCCCCACCCCGTGCTGCTCAAATACGACGACCCCTACCACTACCAGAACATCTTCGGGCCTCTCGTCAAAATGGAGTCTGATTACGACAAGAAGCTCAAGGAGGCCCTCGGAGACGGCCTCCAGGTTCGCTGGCACGTTGGACTCAACAACAAGCATATGGCAAGCTTCATCCTGCCCAAGATCGAGTCGGGCGATGTCAAGCTAGCAGTGGGCGACGAAATGAGGCTGAAGTACAAGGGCGACCTTCGCCAGCCTTGGGAAGGTGTGGGCTATGTCATCAAGATCCCTAACAACCAGTCCGACGAGGTCACACTCGAGCTGCGGAAGTCGGGCAACGACAAGGCGGTGCCTACCGATGTCACCACCAACTTCTCCGCCGATTACGTGTGGAAGGCCACTTCTTACGACCGGATGCAGTTCGCCATGAAGACGTTCGCGGTCGATGAGATGAGTGTCTCGGGCTACATCTTCACAGGCTGCTCGGCCACGAGGTTGCGGTCGCCCCAATGAAGACGCAGATGCCCAGGAAGTTTCATGTCCCAGGCCTGCCCGAACTCAACGGTAGCCAGATCATGGCCATCAAGACGGTGCTGTCAACCCCTCCAGTCTGATCCAGGGCCCTCCTGGCACCGGAAAGACGGTCACGTCTGCTACTATCATTTACCACCTCGCCAAGATGAACAACAGCCAAGTCCGGTCTGCGCGCCGTCCAACGTTGCTGTCGACCAGTTGTGCGAACGGATCCACAAGACCGGCCTGAAAGTCGTCCGCTTGACAGCTAAGTCTCGCGAAGATGTCGAGTCCTCCGTTAGCTTCCTGTCCCTCCACGAGCAGGTCCGCATGAACGATTCAAACACGGAGCTCGCCAAGCTTGCGCAGCTTAAGGCCGACCAGGGCGAGCTCTCGTCGCAGGACGAGAAGAAGTTCAAGCAGCTGACACGCGCTGCCGAGCGGGAGATCCTCAACAACGCCGACGTGGTGTGCTGCACATGCGTGGGAGCCGGCGACCCGAGGCTCGCCAAGATGAAGTTCCGGAACGTGTTGATTGACGAGTCGACGCAGTCTGCGGAGCCCGAGTGCATGATTCCGCTCGTCCTCGGATGCAAGCAGGTCGTGCTGGTTGGAGACCACAAGCAGCTCGGACCGGTTATCATGAACAAGAAGGCAGCCAAGGCGGGTCTCAACCAGTCTCTCTTCGAGCGCCTGGTGAAGCTCAATTTGACCCCCATCCGGCTCAACACGCAGTACCGCATGCACCCGTGCCTATCCAAGTTTCCGTCCAACATGTTTTACGATGGTTCGCTGCAGAACGGCGTTACCGAGGCCGACCGCATCAGGAAGGAGGTGGACTTCCCTGGCCGGCTGCCGAGACGCCCATGATGTTCTGGTCGAACAATGGCAACGAAGAAATCTCGGCTTCTGGCACATCCTACCTCAACCGGACCGAGGCTGCCAATGTCGAGAAGGTGGTCACTCGCTTCTTCAAGGCGGGAGTGAAGCCCAGCGATATCGGCGTTATTACCCCGTACGAAGGCCAGCGCAGCTACATTGTGAGCACCATGCAGAACACCGGTACGTTCAAGAAAGAGCAATACAAGGAGGTCGAGGTGGCTTCCGTCGATGCTTTCCAAGGCCGCGAGAAGGACTTCATCGTCCTCTCTTGCGTTCGCTCCAACGACAACCAGGGCATCGGTTTCTTGTCGGACCCTCGCCGCCTCAACGTCGCCCTCACCCGAGCCAAGTACGGCCTGGTCATCATCGGCAACCCAAAGGTTCTGGCAAAGCACGAGCTGTGGCACCACCTGCTAGTCCACTTCAAGGATCAGAAGTGCTTGGTCGAAGGCCCTCTCAACAACCTCCAGACGTCACTCTTGCAGTTCAGCCGACCCAAGACCTCCTTCCGCCCTCCCCGATATCCTCAGCAGACGCAGCATGTGGCTGGCGGCTACCCCAGCGGCCGGTATGGAGGCATGAATGGCTCGGTTCGGGATTATGATTCGGGTTCGATGCTCTCGTACATTCCCGACGATGTATCGTCCATTCACAGCTCCGCCCTAGGCGGCGCGGGGATCAGCTCGGCCTATCCGCATATGTTCTCCAACTTCCACCCTGACCAGTGGCCGGGTCTGCCAGGCGTTGGCGCCGGTGGCCGTCCTGGCGCCAAGGGCCGCGGTCGCGGCGCCGAGAGCATTGCGGGCGAAAGCGTCGCCAACAGCGAGTTCACGGACGCGAGCGCTAGCGTCATTGGCGGCAAGGGCGTCGGTCAAGGTGGCGCGAGCCTCGGAGCCGGCCTGAGCGAGGCCATCGGCTCGTCACGCCCGACTTCTTACAGCCAGAGCGACCGCCTCAAGCAGTACGTTGAGAGCGGTGGGCGCATGGGGGTTGGCAACGAGGATACGGCGGCGGTTCGACGATGACGAGAAGAGCGTCAGCACCGCCTTTGCGAGTCAATCGGCACCGGGTTCGACTGAGTGTATAACGGATGAGTCGTTGGTTGGTTTATTTCCATGCAGCCGAAGAACGGGAAGCAAGCGAAGGCACCGCATCCTAGGCGCGGCCACCTCCCTACCTCCGCTCTCCGGGCCTTGGTCGAGCGCGATTGACGCCCGCAGAAGGCACGAAACCCAATCCAGAAGGGACCGGGTCGATGCTCCTGGGGAGTACACATTCTGAACCGGCCAGGTGCTAGCTACTGGATCACTCGCCACGTGCGAGCATCAGGTATTGCTCTCAGGGCCTGCCTGCCATCGCTAGCATAAGTGCTTCACCAACCTTTGAGGCTGGAGTGATGGCAGGCCAGTTTGCTGCGGATTGTTAGGCTGTTTGTTCGACATCGAGGCACTCCACGGAGAGTTCTCGATGGAAAGGTGGCAAGCAGAGAACAGAGGTCAGCGGCACGTGGTTGGAAACTGGGGCCTTCCGAGTGCGCCTAGAATAGCGGAACAGTCTTAGCGGTCAACAAGGAGGAGGAATCGGGCTGAAGAAGTCGCTCGATCTTTACCGATCCAGGTATTCACTTCAGAGGGGAAACTGGACGCTCATCTCGGGCTCCCGTGCCGAGCGTCTGCCTCAGCCACTCGTTTTTGAGGTAGTTGGTTCATAAAAAGATAGCAGACAGGCAGACGCAAGCAGCAGAAAGTGTACATCGTTTGTTAGAAGCATGGCTGCAATGGCACTTACCGTCTACATCACAGCACCACTGGAGCGACCCACTTAGACGGTTCCAGGCCAAGAGAACAGTTGTGTTACAGAAGCGCGCGGCATCCACCAAGCCGCCTCAACCAACCATCCTCCCCGCCAGTCGCCCACGACCGGGTCTTGGCGGCAACGTCAGCGGCGCTTCAGCAGATTGGCGAAAGTGGTGTTCGTCGGTCGTGAAATCAGGGTCCCTGTTGGCTAATATCTTTCCATGAAATAGATCAGCGGTTGTCTTCCATACCTATCCTTTTTCTTCGTTTCGTCTTGCTCGCCTTGTCTCCGGGGTTGCTGCCCAACTTGACACTCCATTGCCCAGCTCAGAGACTTTCCAACATTCTGAGCCTTCGTCCGGGCATCGTCTCATCCTTCAAATACACCGCCACCTCAACTCGACCCTGCGTCTTCCCGACAGCCAA